>CM065384.1:41417500-41622500 GCA_033060915.1 Euryodendron excelsum
GTGCATAAATATTGTCAAGGGGTTATGAATCTAAGTTTTTCTAATGAATCTCATGCTAAATCAAATGAAACCATATAATTTTGAGGATATGACTTTAAAATTCATACAACCCATTTTCAACCCTTTGAAGATCCATGGTGGATCTTCACAACCACATCCAAGGGGTATTTAGCTACTAGAATCCATGTCAAAGAGCATAAAAGAAGACAAATCTACCATTAAACTATAAAAAACTAGTGTTTGGTTGTTAAGAAAATGAAGGAAAGTGGCAAGAAAATGATGAAAAATTGCTAGAAAGAGTAGAAAATCATTCACTTCATATATATATCAAGCATTCAGTTACAATGATCCAAAAGCAATAAATGACATTAAATACAAAGTATTAAAAGTAAATCTAACTAAAAACCTTACAAGATAACAAAAATCCCCTTTTTGGAGCTTCTTCACTGTCCAGCTTTTGCAGAAAATGACCTAGAACCCTTTTTGTCTCGAACATACAACTTTTATACTCTGCAGAAAAACAGAGGCTGTACACACCGATCGATCGGTAGAAGACCGATTGATCGCCCGATCGAACGGTCCAGGCGATCGAACACCCGATCGATCGCAAAACCGACCCCTCTGAAGTTTGCTTCTGTGTAGTCTGTTAAGGAAATTCCGATGTCACCGATCGAACGATCGATCGATCGGAAAAACGCCCTCTCTGAAGTTTGCTGCAGAAGGTCGAATAGAGAATCACCGATCGATCGCAAGATCACCGATCGATCGTTCCGTGGACCATTCGATCGGGCGATCGATCGGTCATCCCTACATTTGCCCTTTTGCCTTAGTTTAAGCTCCAATTCCTGTAAGAAGTGCACCAAAAGAGTTTTAATGCATTATAGGAGTTACAATACTAAATTAACACTAAAATTCAACTAATCAACTAACAATTTAAGCCTAAAGATTACTATTTCTAAGAGTAATCATATGCTTACCCCACCACAGTTGTAGGTGGAACCACGAGAAGTAGATTGTTGGTCCGAATAACTAAGCAGTTGAGGCCAATATTTTCACTCTATTTTTATTTTGGATTTCAATCGGATAACTGTATTATTATTATTTTATCACATTTAGAGATTTACTTTAGGTTGGTAGTATGCTATGACTCAGTCCTAATTGTGGTTATGGTTTGGTTTGGAGGATGAATTGTGAATATAGGAATATTGGATTGGAGATTAAGATGTGTTGTTAGAGTTTGGATATTTTGAGACTTGATATTTTTTTAAAAAAACAGGTTTATTAAACCGAATTTGTTCAAAATATGAATGGATTCACGCAGTTTTGCTCCAAAAATTTTTAAGAAAAAAACTATTTTTAAAATGAATTTCAAAATCTATTTTGACTAAAATTTGACGTGAATCTTAATTTTGAATTTGACTTTTTCAGAATTATTTTGTGAAGAGCTTTTTATGAAAGGCTAATTATCCAGAGAGGTTTAGATAGAAATAACAAACCATCATCACGAAGGTGATTTCATTAGCAACATAACTTGTATCACGGTGGAGGAGCTTGTGTGAAACAAAAAGGAAAGGAATCATGCATAGGACTTGATTGGTTTTGCACCCTTAGGCACCTTTCGGTTATTGATCAATGAGAGTAGTGTTAGTGATATTTGCGGGCTTTAGGATGGTTTTCCTTTCTTTCCTTTTCTTTTTCATATTCCTTTTCAATGTTTTTGGCATGCATTAACTTTGCAAAGGGTAAGGCTCCGATGAGTTTTCCTTTCCAAATACTAGGCATAATGAATTATATTTACTTTTTTAAGATGATGTAAAAAATTCGAACTTCTGAGGAAATGAGTGCAGGTGTTCGATCTTACTCTCTGCATTCTCATTATATATGAGCTTTGTTGTCTTTTTGCAGGGTTAGTAGCCTATGACACTGAAGCGGTTCAAATGTTAGTTGAATCTCCACTCAACCAACCCATCCAACCTAATCCTTTAACCACTTTTCTCCAAACTCTTGCCCAGCCTACTGACAATCCCTCAACTCAGCCTTGTCTTGCTCTTGTTGATCCCTTTTCTTCTTCCACTTTTTTTTTCTCAGAAGAAAGTGTTGATGACACCTTGTCCTTTTTACTAGTTTTTATGGCTGACCATGATTCTCTTTTGATCTTGAAGTTGAAGGACCTAATCTTGCACCTCAGCCTCCACCTACTTCCTGTCCGTTGGATGATCAACTTTCTCATTTTTCAAATCTGCAGCCATCTTAAGTGTACCAAAAAAAAAAAAAATCAGCCATCTTAAGGCTTCATGATTGATGATATTTCTCCTCAATTGGGGGATAAAACTTCTGAGATGCATGCTTGTAGACCCATTCAAAGGAAGATATGATTAGCCCCCTAGGGCCAAGGCTTCCTACTATATTTCACCATAATCGAAATTTCCACATTCATTAGGCAAAATTTCCATCATATGTCTACAACATTTTTTTGCAATGGAAAGTCCTTTTTTGGGCAGTATTTTGCCCAATGATCATGACCTTATCGTAACTTGATTTAGGTGAGGTTAGAGGTTCAATTAGGGGGAAAATATTCAATGCAACGGTGATGCCACGTCATTATTGCTGACGTGGTATCACAAGCCAATGAAATCTATCCACGTACGGATGTTGTTTTCAGATATCATATCAGATAGTAGGGCAGTGTAAATAAAATATCCTAACTAACTCCTTAATTCTAGGAGATGAGAACAAAAATCATATCTTTAGTGCATTTCTACTGGCTTATGATACCATATCAGTATGATGACGTGGCATCACTGTTATACTAAATATTTTCTCCAATTAGGGGCAGGAATGTGGTGCTTGGAACAGATCCTGTGAGACCCGAGCGGCTACACGTGGGCGAGGGCGAGATCCTGATAGCTACGACAATGGCAGGCTGGCTTCAAGAATTTGTGATGTGATCCCACATCGCTTGGGGAAGGAGAGGAGAAGTTCTATATGTGTAGGCACTTGCATCTCCTTAGTCCAACGCGTTTTAAAGCCGTGAGTGTCAAAGCTTAAAGCGGACAATATTGTACCATATGGATCTTGGATCATGACAGAGTGGTATCAAAGTCTATCCCAGCCGAAAGTGTGCGGATCTAACCTAATGTGATAACGCATTGCCGGTTGGAATGAGATCCTGACAGGTTACGGCAATGGCAGGCTAGCTTCAAAGACTTGTGTTGTGATCCCACATCGCCTGGTAAAGAAGATGTGAAGTGTTATATATGTAGGCAGGCTAGCTTCAAGGATTTGTGTTGTGATCCCACATCGCCTGGTGAAGGAGATGTGAAGTGCTATATATGTAGACAATTGTATCTCCTTGGTATAACGCATTTTAAAGCCTTGCGGACCAAGAATGAAAGCGGACAATATTGTACCGTATGGATCTTGGGTCGTGATGGATCCAAGGAGGTTTGGGCTGTGTGCTAATACAGCAGGAGAAGCTTGTAGCTTATGGTCCTCACCAGTTGAGACCGCATGAGCTTAACTATCTTACTCATGATCTGGAGTTAGCAGCTGTGATTTTTACTCTGAAGTCTTGAAGGCACTACCTATATAAAGCAATGGAAATGGGTCCCGTGCCCGGCTATAACTCAATGCAAAACTCTACATCCCTACGTGGAGGCAATCCTAGTAATTTCCCAAAGAATATGTCCAAAAACTCACATACAACCCGAGGAAGTTCAAGATCTAGCTTGGAATCATCATTGAGTCTCAAACTCGCTAACAATCCTGACAACTGATCCCGCCATCTCAAATCTGGCAAAGGTGAGGGTAAAACAGCTCTAGAGTCCCCCTGAAAGCGAAAACAATTCTTATATGATGTAAATGGTATCACTCGACTCTATTGATAATCTATAACTATATGGTGTGTGGACAGCCAGCTCAATGCGAGGACATATTACCCGTAAGTGGGGTGGATTGTGAGACTCGAGCGGCTGCAAGTGGGCGGGGATGAAATCCTGGCAGGCTATAGCAATGGCAGGTGACTTGATTTACTTATACACCCAAGAGCATGTGTGGTGAAATAGTATTTAATAATAACCCGGTAAGATCAGGGTCGAACCGCATGGAACGGTTATTCAAACATGCAAAGTTAGCGCTAGAATTCATTCATGGTAAAAAATCAAATACCGACTAAGTTATGCCAAACACCGTAGCATTGCAATGGCTTCAGTTGAAACCTAAGCCAACTTATTTGAATTCCACAATGAACAGTACCAATGAGATATGGACAGTTGGTGTAGAAAAAAATAAATAGTAACCAAAATAAAACAATTTATTTTGCGAGGTTTGATGATTGTTGAACTAGACTTTAAATTAAACTTAATAAAACGGTCCTTGATCCAATTGATCCGATCACCCGATTCACTCAAAATTCCAACGAATATTTTGTAACTTAAATCATTAGCTTCGTTTTGAGCCTTTGATTCAGAAGATTTAACGATTAAAACAAAATTCAATAATAATTAAATCTAGAATATTAAAATTAAAGTCATAAATTCATACCATCGATTTGTGCAATAACTATAACAAGATTCTCGGATGATCTTCATAATTAGCTCTAAGAAAAAAAAACTAGCTACTCGTGACAATGAAAAGACTTGGCTTGAAAAAATGATTTCATAGATAATTGGAAGCTTCTACATATATCTCTTTCTTGCCTCTCCTTCTCTTCCTTGGTCTTGGTGTTGCCATTTATAGACTCACAAGATGAAGCCATTCATTCCATACAATAATGCATTATTCCTTTCTTTAATTATTAATTTTTTATTTTGCCTTCTTTCCATGTCAATTACCTTCTTTCCATGTTAATTACCTTCTTTTTATGTCAATTGCCATGTGAGTATTCTTTTCATGTTAATTGTCATTTTTTCATGTCAATTGTCATGTTTTTATGTGAGTTTGCTCCCTCTTTTATTTAAAAACAAAAGCATGGGCTGCTTGTTTTGGTGGAGTTGTTAAAAAATAGATGTTTGCTCATGTGGGTGAGCTCCAATCAATTAAAGCTTCTTTCTTTCTATGTGAGTTTGCTCATTCTTTTATTTAAAAGCCTACAAAATGCTCAACAAAATCTATTAAGATTAAAAGTAAATTAATTAAAACTATTTATAATTATTTTAATACTAACAAACACAAAGTCAGGAACTTGTAATTACAATTCTACAATGTAATCAATAGGTTGGCTCTAAAGATTTGTGCTGTGATCTCACATTATTTAGAAAAAGAGAGAGAAAATATAATATATATAGACACTTGTATCTCCTTGATTCAACACGTTTTAAAATCGTGCATACTAAGGCTCAAAACGAATAATATTATATTATATAAATTCTGAATGCTGACAAATCCTCTTTTCATTCTTAACTCCCTAAAATCTAGTTTATTAACTTGCTAACTCCCACTACTCTTTCTGTAAATTCAGATCTGTTGCATTCATGGACAACGTGAATGCCTGGTTGGCTTGTTAAAAGACAGGTTGATTTCAAATGAGCAGCAAAATCCATAATGAATTGACGGAAGTAATAACTATACTACTTATTTTCTTGAAATTTGTCTAAACCATCTACGCGTGTGCTCATTATGTGTGCGCCATGCATCGGATTTGTGTACGCCATTCAGATTTGCTTCTTATGATGAATCATAATATCTAAAGGTGTGAGACAAAATGGGGTTTGAAATTCTCACGCATGCCCGCCCGTCATTTATAGTTTGAGATTTTTTTTTTAAGGTCCAATCGGACTAATTGGCAGTGTTTGAAGTCTGACCCAAAATATAAAAAAAAAATATATATATATATATATATAGTCTTATATTATAATATATTTTTATATTTTTTAACATTTTTTTTGAAAATAATATTAAATTTTTTTTTAAGTTAAATGAGCAGCCTTAAACTAGTTTTTATTTGGAATAGGCTTAGAATTTGATTTTAAACCCAATAAAAAAAAATTTAGTGTAGATCCGACCCAATCAATATTCATTCCTATCCCACTACATAGTTATAAAAACTCAAACTCATTTATTGAGCCAAGAAGATCCAAGTTCCTATAGACTAAACTAACCACTTGACAGTACTTCACACTTACTTTAATTTATCTATTTCACGTTCTTAAATATATTAAAAAAATCTAACTTTTTAAGGAACTAAGCATTGAATGTGTTATTAATTTTTGGATTAATTACACTTTATACCGATTCTCACTTTAGGATATACATTTTCAATTGTAACGGCCCTTACACTTCTAATTTGTTGCAGTATCAACCTTGTGCTAACTTTCATATAAAAATAGATGAAAAATTCGTATATGACAAGCATGTAGTCTTTTTCAAGAGGTAAAGATGTAAAATTATACTTCTTTCTAATAATCTATCACAAATTCTTTTTAAATTACTCCAAAATTATGAGTGTAATTAACTTTAAGATGTATATAATATAATTAAGTTTCCATTGACGGACCCAAGAGAGGGTGGGTTGGGCCCACGACCCCCCCAAATTTTTTAAAATTGCTTATACCACCTATAGATTTTTATATATTTACAACAAAGCAGTGTATTGACCCCTCAAAATTTAAGAATTTTTACCTTGTTTCTTACAAAATTTAAAATATTTTACCTTAGCCCCCTTTAATAGAAATCATGGGTTCGCCACTGCAAGCTTCATGAAAAAACTCTTAATTCAGTTTATGTAAAATATATGTGAGACTTTTGTTGGATTTTACATATTCGCCAATTGAAAAAGGTCATGTGATTATCACATGCAAATTTTCTATCAATTTTTTAAACAAAATGTTGACATTACAACAAATTAAAAGTGTAAGGGATTAATTGTTACAATTGAAATTAAATGTCTTTAAGTAAAATTAAGTGTAAAATACAGGAGTACAAAGTGTAATTAACCCTTAATTTTTAACAATTACAGAAATGCAAACTTTAGCACTTTAGCTTATACGTAAGGAAAAAAGAAAAAGGAAGATCAATGTTGAGCTTATGCATGGCATTCACAAATTCCAGGTAGCTGATGCACTTGGACCAATGCCCAGCCCCAGGAGGTGTACTACTTAATACTTATTTCTAAATATATTTACGTATATGTATGCAATAATAATCAACTTTTAGGCAAAATCTAAATCAAATAAAATTACCAAAGGTGCCCATTTCCCTTTGTAAAGATAAAATTTAAACAAACTTAATAAACTAATTTTTTATTGTCTTTAGACAAAACAATTGCCAAAGCTGTCATTAGACAAATCCAAAGAATTTATAATAGTCTATTCACCTTATAATATTTTGGGTATCGGTAATGAAAATAGTCTATTCACCTCCAAAATTTTTAAGAAATGTTACCTTGTTCTTTTTTTTTTTCTTTCATATTTTCCCTTAATTTATACTTATTCTATAATTTTTTATTCGTAGCGCTTTACACTCTTAGATCCTATTTTTCTTTATCCTTAAGATATTATTGTATTTTTGTTACTACTTATTCAAACGACTCCTAGATACTCTTTTTTCCTTTACCCTCCACATAATTTTATTATCTTATAAGTACTTATTCATTACCATTGCCAAAGTATACTGGCATTTGCTAAAGTAGCACACAATATAATACTAATGAAATGAATAATTCCAATAGCTAAAATTCGTGGTATAGTTTATAAATATATAATTAAATTATTATGATACTATTAATCATAAACTAATATCTAAGATAATAATTACAAATATTATAACATTTTTGTAAGTTTCTATCTTTCTTACTAAAAATTGAAATAAGTGTAAGCTTTTTTTTCTATCAAATTTCTAGAAAAATAATTAATGTAGTAAACACCTTAGCAATGCTGTTTACGCCCTGATTCACTCAGTCCTTTTAAGCTTTGATTTATGATTAATAGAGTTCAATTTGAATTATGAACCATGTAAAATATTTTTTTTTTAATGCAAACGGTCACCAAAATGCACGTGTCCACAAGTCTAAGAAGACACATGTAGTATTTTGATCTCCGCTTATGTAAAAATATTCTACAACTGTTATTGTATCAAAAGCCCAGTTGAAGTTGCTATACCATCACAGCTTCTAGATACAAAAATATGCTTTACTGAGTTCTCTTTTCACCAGGTCCAGGCTTAGTAGATACATAAGTCAAAGCCAGGTAAAAATTGTAATGCGAGCTTGGGGTCCCATGTTGCTCCGTTTCACTACAGAAATTGACTACCCAGTACCAGTCATGACAACTTAAAACAAAAAAATAAAAACAAAAACTAAAGCACCACCAAATTAACATTTGGGGGTAGTTTTGTTTCCAGCTGCATGGCACGCTTTCTAGCGGCATGTTCCCTCCTACCATCCGGAAATGCGCCAGGGTTGTCAATCGAATATATAGAACGAGGATTGATAATGATTTTATCAAGTGCGACAGCAATCTCAACCAAGTGTGAAGCAAGCTCAAGATCATCTGCGTGCCCAATACAACCAGCCAATTCCACCACTTTGAGGCATTGATGCTGACAATTAGCAGCTGCCTTTGCAGCTCTAATTTTATTCTGTGGCACCAATATTACCTGCCACAATTAACAAGAGTCATTTTGTGCTTTCAACAGACATTAAGATGATCAAGGATAAAAAAAAAAAAGCTCATTTATTAGTAAAACATGGTATCATGTGGTACCTCTCCAGGCAAAATAGGACTTGCAATTGCATACTGCCATAAAGAAGGCAATCAAATCAGTAACTTGTTTGCAGAAAAAAATATTATTAAGGTTTTTACCTTAAATATTATGAACAATAGCAAGAAGCACAACAGAGTGAATTTAAAAGCTAACACAAAGATTGATATGAAACAATCAGCCAGACATATGGATGACCAATGAAAGCTAACTTGTCTTCTGAGCCAGTCAACATTTAAAAGACATTTTTCTTCCTAATTATTTAAAATACAGCAAATTAACAAAAGGAATGAAATGACCTCATTTGATTATGACACATGTTCCAACATTTAAAAGACATTTTTGTTGATATTTTATGTTGTTATGAAAACATTGTGAAACCAGGGCAGGACTCAATTTATAGATTGACTTCAAAATACCCAGCGTCTTAAAAAAAATCATTCAATGCAACCACAAAACAACATAAAATATCAACAATAAAAATAATTACCCCACGGGAATATGTATATCAAGAATCCCACTGGAAACTTGAACAGAAGCCATGTGGCTAGAGGGATCAAATGGGATATCTAATTCACAGGCGTAGTGTATGGGGAATTTGGGATCCCCATTAAGTGTATAAAACTCTCTCTCTCTCTCTCTCTGATATCTAATTCACACGTGTAATTTGGGATCCCCATTAGTGTTTAAAACTCTCTCTCTGTTGGGCAAGAAGAGTGTTTAAAAATCAATTATCACAAATTTCAGCTATAATCTTCAACATGGTGCATGTCATTGTACTTTCTTAAATAAAATACTAGCCATTGCAACTTAACTGCTGAGATCGTCAGAAAACATTTAAAAGAAGAAAGGCTATCATACTTTGTTTAATTCCAATGTGTCTGAAGAAACTGCACCCAATTGCTTCAACCAGTAAAAGCATAGAACAGCACTATAATAGTTGCTCTAATCACTAAAATATAGGAACAAAATTGAAAATAACAACAGACCAGCTCCCCACTAAGACCCATGGGACTCTGACTCCATCTGATCTGTACAAGAGATCAGATAACAAAGAGTGGTCATTATATAGGGATCATTAACATACTTGCTGTCAATGTTCTTTACCAGCAGCACTCTTCAGCTGTCTTCATACACAATAGCAGCCAATATCAAGTTATGCAAGGGCATACTAAACTTTACTAATTTTTATCCTAACAACAGTATATTATCACTTTCCATGATGAATCTCTGTTTTAAACGCTCTCTAAAACCTCTTAACATTTGAAAGGTGGTACAATTGTCGATACCAATGTAACAGAGAATTACATCTCAAACTCTAAAATCACAGCAACTTTAGATGAAAGAAATACAACAATGCTCAACAATCCCAGCACTCCGGCACTCTAATGAACAACAGTTCTCCGCCAAACCACTCCTAAAAAGTGCAATTCAGATAAGTTCCCTGCATCAACCAAGCTTTGAAAGATTTCTGCCACTACTGAAGTCCACTAGTCAGTAACAGTCAGTTTATACAATGAAACAGAGGCAATCAAGTTCCTCGTACAATTCCTGGTCTAGCTTACTTCACTAGAATCTATCAAATTATTCCAATTTCTATTTTCAGAAATTAGGTATAATTTTCATTTCTTTAAGCAATTGCTTCATACATTTAAAGACTTCAGCTTTTGGCATATTTTAAAACATATGATATGTAAACTATCCATATCCACTTCAGTATTGCATGGTGGTCACATTACACCTCAATTGACATGGCAGTTGAGTGACAGAATAAGTAGGCTTTCTTTGCATGGTTAGGTTTGCCATTTCAAAGGTATTACTTCTTTTTTCTTTTCTTTAATTTTGTTTATAGTAGAAAAAAGCCTAGAAGGTAACTGCATATTTGTGTGTCCCTCTTTTTGAACCTGCTTCTCTTCAATCTTTCACTGTGCACTGTTAAATTTTCTCTCAACTTTTAGCGAACATTCATTTAGAACGCTTCTCTACATGTTTCACCACTTGTGGGAGTCAATAATATTCTAGACAACAACAATCTAAACTTTACCTCCATACTTTCCAATAACCTCTTCTATATACTTTTCTCCTTTCAATAGATAAATCTCAATTAGGTATAATTTCCTTAAGAGAGTTCCCTAACATTTTTCTAATCTTAGTTCTAGTTAAACAATGATTTTATAGCCACTGGTTGATTTAATAAGATTTCTCTATCCGCATACATACTTTTTCCTCTAAGCTTGCCCCCCACCCCTACCATAATTTCCTTAGGAGAATTCCCTGACATTTTTCTAATCCTGGTTCTAGTTAAACCATGCTTTCATAGCTATTGATTAATTTAATAAGGTTCGTCTATCCTCATACCTATTTTGAAACAAAAGAAAAAAAGAAGAAAAACACAACTGTATTTACTTTATGTTCAGAGTTTGCCTTCTTTCATGAAATATTATGGTATTACTGGTGTTGCAGTTACATCAAGTTTCAAAAGCAAAGGTTGCCTAAGATTTTTGCAGATAAGCTCCTCCCTAGCAACAACATGTGAGTTACACTTAGACAAGCACCCTTTATTTTCTCATCACCACCCCATACATGATATCTTGTCTTCACCCGCTGCCACAAATCTAAAACTGTTCAAGAAAATACCCCAAGCCTTCTAAAAAAGCTCTTCCGAAGGATCCTCCCAGAAGAAGGACACCACCTTTCCCCACAATAAAATTGTCTTTTTCTCATTGGAGTACACAGCAACACCTATTTAGAGGGCGTTTAAAGCATATCAGCTCTCAAGGAGAACTCGCCTATTGTCACACAAGCACGCGCCTCTCTGTTTGTCGTGTTGATGCTTCATAAATGATCAACAAGAGTGGTTTGAACTATGCAAGCATACAGGGGTGGACGCATGAATTTATCTTGAGGAAGGGGGAATCTAATTTATCTTATATCATTTAAAGAGAAAAAATGAGGGTGACGGACGAGGCTAATTTCATTAGGAACAAACAAATGTGTAGACAATAAGGTACATAGGCGTACAAAGACTTCCTAATCTAGGTGGGAGAAACAAATTTGTAACCTCATATTAACATACAATGCTGATCAATATTACCTCTCATATGGTATCATATATCGCAAACTGCTTATCCAGAGGTCAAAACCAGTAAAATACTAAACGCTATAAAAGTGTACACTAAAAAGTATGAACACTCACTCGCATTGCAAATCTAGACAACAAAGGGCATGCCCTAATCAAGGAAGTGTAGATGATGAGGCTTTCTCCAAGTTTTGCCACTACTTCCAATTCCAACTGCCTGAGATGATATAGTTCAGGAAACTTTCTAAGGAACTTCTGAGGTCTCTTAACAACCTGACCAGAAAGTAAAGCAACACACAACAGTAAATCTTTGTTTGTTACTGGAAAAAAAATAGGAAAAGAAAAGAAAAGAAGGGCAATAAATACACAAAAACAAAATGGTTTTACATACTAACCTCATGAGGCAATTCCAACTTAAGACTCTCCAGTTGATGGAGATAGCTTAAATGCAGGCAAGAATTGCAAATTACAGATGCACAATAACCTCCCCCAATAGACAGCTCAGAAAGAACGGGAGCATTCTTGACAATCACACTTATGGATGTCCCTTTACATGTCAATGACATAAGATTCATTGCACAAATTTCCAAAAATCTCAAGCCGGTGCAGTAAGATATATTTAAGTACTTCAGTTTGAGTGAATGACCAGCAACTTTCAGATTCACAAGACGTTCTGAGTGTATTACACATAATTGTTCAAGAAAAGGACAGTTGGCCAAAAAGTGCTCAAGAACCTCATCAGTGACATTAACATATCTCAAACGGAGGGTTGTGAGGGAACAAAAGCCAGCAGAACCGACAGTCCGTGTCACATGGTCATTTGAATGCACGTGTTGTACACTATTTGAACTTGAAAAGAGCTTTTCCATCCCCGGAAAATCATAACAAGTGCCTATGCATAATCCACTGCTACTTGCTAAGTCCAACTCAAACCTTCGAACACCCTTTTCTCTTGCATAATCAACCCAGCTATCAATATCACAAGAATATCTGGCACCCAAACTAAAACAAATTTTAAATTCGTCTATGAATGGACCCTGGTGAAACTTCAAAACTTTATTCACCCAACTTACATATGTAGACCCATCCATTCCAACACCACTTACAACATCTGATAATGATTTCCAAGCATCAAAGTTCAATCTACCAGTGGTAAATGTCCACAAATTTCTCCATTTGCGTGAGAGGACACTAGTTCTTCCTGCTTCCTGAAGTGTCAACAGAGATATAATGGCAACAAGGATGTCCTCTGGCAATTGACTAATCCGATCTTCTCCAAGCTCTTCTCTCTTGTCACCCAAGTTATTGAAAACAAATGTCAGACAAAATTAAATTCTAAAGCAATGTCAAAGTTCAAACACAACCATGCCCCTTATTCCAAAAAAAGATAAGAAGAATATGAAGATGATGATGAACAAGCAAAATCCTCCATGCACTGCACCAGGAATCAATATTTAATAATTCAAAAAAAAAAAGTAAAGTTTTCTTAGCATCCACTGCTTTAAAACTTTAAGCAATAACAAGCATAAAAATTCAACAAAAACCAAAAATATACCCAAGTTTTCCATTCTTTCATATAATAATGAAAATTGAAAGATACAAGATAGAACTTTTTCAATAAGGATTTATCTTTTCAGCTTTCAGAATATATGTCACCTTCTTTTGCTCAGAACGAGAAGCAGGCCCCTTCAGTTTTGCCACTTTATATGGACGATATGGTTGTCTAAGCTTCCTTGTCTTGGCTTTTGGTGGAGCAGCATCAGGACGAGAGGCACGCCTCACCATTCCAAAGTTATTGTGAAAATATAGTTGCCTATGCCCTTATTCAATTTTTGATATTCATATATCTGTATAAGCGGCAGAAGTATTTGCCGAAAAAGCAAAAAAAAATCACAAGTTAGCTGTCATCTAAGTTTTGAACCTAATTTGCATAGATACGAAATTCATACCAAAAACCTAGTAAACAATGCCGCACAAAACGATTATAACCTTTGAATCTTTTTAAGCCTTCCATTTGAAGATCATCGTCGTCGCTCTGGAAGGATCCTGCTCAACTTCGACAGTTCCTCTTCTCTCTTTCTTCTTTCTCTCTGTCGGTTGCTTGCCCCCAGAGAAGACACCTCCTCTCGGTCAGTTGGTTTCCCAAGATTAAAGACCTAGCCCCAAACACAGTCCTAGAAGGAATTTTTCAGTGCTACATGGCTCGTTTGTTTGCAGATGAGAAAATGAAAGTAAGTAATATCGCGGTATTAAGAACGGAGGAATGGGTGATAAGTTATGTTTGGTTAGTGTAAGATAAAAAGTTGTATAAATAATAATACGATGTAGAAAATAATATATAAAACAAATACAATATAATATGTATTATAATGTATAATATAATGCATAATAAATTAATTATAATACTATTCCCCAATGGTATTACATATTTTCATTTTTGGGAGATTAGCAATTTTATGGGATTGTTTATTTTGTACACAAATGTATATCAGATACAGAATCAGAAAACCCATAGAATTATGTCTTCAATCTCTGATAAATTATTTCATGAGTTCCAAAAATCACGTCACTACGATGATGTAAAGTGTCCGGCCTATTAAAAATAGATATCTCATATCTTTTTTGTCATGTCACTTACATAGGTAATTAAAAATATATATGGAAACTTGCACCATCAATTCTCCAAGCCAAAAAATCCGAGTGAAAAATATATGTAGAATAGGAAATGTATCTTGCCAACATTAAAATAAATAGGTTACCTTTTTCAATTATTGGATCATCTCTTACAAAATAAAACCCTAAAGTGAAAACTAGCAGCTTTATTTGCATTAACCAGAGACTTCAAACAAAGAAGATTTTAATTATTTTTTTTTTTTTTCAATTTACAACTTCAGTTCATCGGAGGTTTCTTTTTGCTTTTTATTTTATTTGGTCTGCTTTACTTTTAGTCTGCTATGCTTATGTTGTACAATTTTCTTTGCCAAGCATCTAGTGATCTACTTGACTTTGACAGCAAATGGACCTGCACATGAACTTGAATAGAATGTAGGTGTGCACCATTGTCATAATATGAACTTACACCAGAAATGGACCTCCATACAAAATTAACACCATTAATAAGTTTCTGATGCCTGACATATTCAGCTAAAAAGACTACTTTAGGGTTTTGTTTTGTAAGAGATGATCCAATAACTGAAAAGGATAACCTTTTTATTTTAATGTTGGCAAGATACATTTTCTATTTTATATATACCTTTCACTCGAATTTTTAGGCTTGGGTAATTAATGGTACAAGTTTTCATATATATTTTTAATTAACTATGTAAGTGACATGGCAAAAGGATGTAATGTGTCCATTTTTAATAGCCATGATGACGTGATATTCCGAACTCATGGAATAATTTCTCTCCATCCCCCATCTCATATCCGGCAAACAAACATGATTCAGGAGCACCACGTCATCCTTGCTTATCCTCTCACATGAGAATAGGGTTCTTCCTGTTAAGTGGAAACAAATATCTCGCCTAACAGGTGGGGTGTCCACTCCCATGTGATAGAAGAAACATGGATAGATGGTGTTCCAAGAGTACTGAATAACTCATTTTTAGTCGAGTTAAAATGTTAGAAGAATTGTCATATGAATATATTGTAAGTAATGTCAATGCTATATAGATATTGTTTTATCATAGTAAATATAAAATAGTGCATAATATTGGAATCAAAACATAGATAATAATAAATTTTACACAAATTTGCTGATGTGAAAAATTCACGATTGAGGTGAGGCAACCGCTCCCATTTAGTAACATCCGCAATGTCCCGTACATTACAATTGGAATTAATTGTATAAAGCAGAAAAGAGAGACAAATATTTCATTAGTCTATGAGATAGAGAATCGGGCATCTAATCTATGCACAAAATTTTAAAAGTAAAGTCATAAAAAAAAAAAAGAAAAAGATAAATATTATAAAAAAGATAAATAAAAAACAGGATTGAGAGGTGGTGGCTGTATGGTCAGGATGAGAATTTAGGGCTTTTTATTTATTTATTTATTTGGGTACAAGAGAGTTTGGGTTTGGGGAGGGAATTAGAGTCCATGTTTTTACAAAAGTCACACATAAAGATAGTTATAATTTTCTTGTTTAGTCCTTTGAAATTGTCTTTTATACTCTTGACATTTCAACCAAGCAAACCAAGTAGATGTGAATGGTTTACGCATCATAGGTTTTTTTTTTTTTAACCATTAGTTAGGAGGAGTGAAGGGAGGGGTGGTTGCCACGGTTTGAACCCTGCATTTGATGAGGGGATTCCATAGCCTCAATTGCGGAAACTCACTCTTTCCTCTTAGTCATCCTATGCTAAATATGCCACAAGCTGAAGACTTGAAATGTATTAAAGAAATTAGGATGCAACAATGTTTAGATAGGAAATTGGGAAGCAAATTAGGTTTTGCGAGTTAATTTGTAAGAGATTACAAAATTAGGATGATGATTAGCTAGTATTTTGGCTTGCCGCTGTTATACATTAGCCTTCAACAATTAATCAATTGTGATATCTCATCAAGATAGCAATTATTCCTATTAAACTCTTAGGCTATGTTTGGATTAAAGATTTGGTGATGAAAAAAAAAATTAAAAAAAAAAAACAGTGAAAGAAAATAGAACAAAGATACTCTTTCATTTTATTTTCTTTTCCCTCACATTTAATTTTTTTGTGCTTTTTTATCATCAAATCTATTTTCCAAACACAATCTCAATAAATTTATAGAGTTGGTAAGCAAGCTCTGGTTCTGTTGGGCTGCATGTTTTGGGAAACAGAGCCTCCTTTGTGGCTGCTGGACCCAAGGGTGTCATGTGTGGTTCTCTCGTATAACATTTTAATAAATTTTCTATAATTTTTCCCAAAATAATAATGATAATAATAATAATAATACTAGTAATAATAATAATTTGCAACATCCACGTACATTTCAAATTGATAAATCAGAAGAAAAAAAATTTCACATAACAGTAATTACCAAAAGAACACTATTTTTGCTGAAGTAATATGATCCTAGCATGAAATTAAAGAAAATTTTTCAGGAGGGAAAATTATAGACTATATTATATATGTTTCTTCCAACCCAATCAATGTAACTGATAATAATTGTTAGTATGTGTTTCTTCTGACTCTATCTATTTATTTTATAGCTTTCTTGGGGAACTAAAGTGAAAGTCTGATAAGTATTTTCATTTAGTTAGAGAGAGAACCTACACCCTTTTGTTAAAAAAAAAAAAATGATAATAGAGAGAACTAATTCACATGTTAATAAGAAACAATTATTTGTGATATCATTGGACCCTTTACTATTTATTTAGCTCATTTATTCATGGGTATGACTATTTAAAAAATAAAAACAATATATTCACATGTGGGGTAAGGTTACAAACATCTAACCCTCCTCAAACCCTGTAGCGATAAAAGCCCTCCTGCACTAAGAAATAATTATTAAATATTTTGGTTTTAATTATAAAGGTAATCAAGCCTAAATATTTTTATAAATCAAATATAAGTAGAATGCCTTAAAAGTACTTTTTTTTGGGGGTGGGGGGGGGGGGGGGGGGGGGGGGAAATGGGGGGGGAAGGGGGGAATGAATATGAAATTTAAAATTATTTTTTTTCATTTTTCCACGAACTCTATCTAGTTGTAAAACACGATCATTATTGAGGATTTTTAAAACTTTCAAATAAAATAAATATTTCTATTTATTTTATTTCAAATTCATAAGAAAATCGAATTAATTGTATAAAGCACGAGAGAGAGAGAGAGAGAGAGAGAGAGAGAGAGAGAGAGAGAGAGAGAGAGAGAGAGAGAGAGAGAGAGAGAGAGAGAGAGATTTAAGAGATGAAAAATAGTAGGTGAATATAAAATAGAATAATGTTATGAAAAATAGTAGAGATTTAATCGAATTAATTGTATTCCAAAAGTCCTTCTAACCAAACATCCACATCCCAAACATCCACATCACAGCATTCAACATTCTTGCATCCAAAATCCTTGTAACCATCAACAATGTAAGCATCACTACACCAAAATTCTTGTAACCAAACATCCTTGTAAGCATCACTACACTACACCAAATCCTTGTAACCAAACATCCGCATCCCAAACATCCACATCACAGCATCCAAAATCCTTGCATCCAAAATCCTTGTAACCAAAACCAAAAATCCTTGGAACCAAACATCCACATCACAGCATTCAAAATCCTTGCATCCAAAATCCTTGTAACCAAACGTCCACATCACAGCATCCAAAATACTTGTAGCCAAACCAAACATCCATGTAACCAAACATCCACATCACAGCATCGAAAATACTTGTAGCCAAACTAACCAAACATCCACATCACAGCATTCAAAATACTTTTAGCCAAACTAACCAAACATCCACATCATAGCATCCAAAATCCTTGTAGCCAAACCAAAAATCTTTGTAACCAAACATCCATGTAACCAAACATCCACATGACAGCATCCAACATCCAAAATTCTTGTAAATAAACCAAACATCCACATCACAGCATCCAACATCCAAAATCCTTGTAAACAAACCAAACATCCACATCACAGCATCCAACATCCAAAATCTTTGTAAACAAACCACACATCACAGCATTCAACATCCAAAATCTTTGTAAATAAACCAAACATCCACATCACAGCATTCAACATCCAAAATCCTTGTAAACAAACCAAACATCCACATCACAGCATCCAACATCCAAAATCTTTGTAAACAAACCAAACATCCACATCACAGCATTCAACATCCAAAATCCTTGTAAATAAACCAAACATCCACATCACAGCATCCAAAATCCTCATAACCAACCTTGTAACCAAACATCCTTGTAAGCATCACTACACCCATACATGTAACCAAACAGAAAAATCCTCGGACACCAATGAAATCCTCGGTAAGATCTACCGTCTCTATATATATCCGGCACACCCCACCACTCTTCAAAGCCAACCACCTCCAGTCCATACTCCCAAGATGAAAACATTCCTACTCTGCCTTGCGGTCCTGACTATGTTTCCTCAATGTCTCTCTAGGAGACTCGATGATTCCGGTTTACCCTCTACCGTGATGGCGTCACCTTTGCCGGCCGTACCACCACCGACCCTTCCATCACTTCCCCCACCTCCCACCCATTCGCTACCGCCATCATTTCCATCTTCATTTCCCCTACCGGCTTTCCCACCCCCGGCACTTCCTACCGGTTCACTTCCATTTTCATTTCCCCCACCGTACTTCCTAACACCACCACCACCACCACCCATGTCACCACCAGATAGTGGCCTCACCTCACAACTCGGGCATTGGACCGTGTTCGTTATTTTTGTCATTGCTGGGGTAATCTATGTGCTCGGTCAGATGTATTGTGCCCGGTACGGCGTTTCTCTTCCCCCTTCCACCACTATCGCCACCAGCCAGGGCTAGAGCCCACCAACAGGCCTATCTTGAAGGCCACTGATGTCTCTTGTTGGTTATATATGTATTTTGATTTGTTAGACTTCAAATATACACGTACTATATGAATAGGACTTTAAACATGTTTGTTTTAATTTAGATTAAGCTACTGTGAACTTATGATTGTTCTATTTGAATAAAAGAACTATTGTTTAAATTGAAGAATCTCTTTCCTAATTGTTATATCTGTTGTCTTATGATGATGAGCTGATGATGATTATAAACATCCCCATTTCATTCTGAGTACTTCAGTTGGAAGTTCAATTTATTATTCTGGGTCAAGACCCTGATTTATCATGTAATAACTAAACTACAAAAGAAACGAAAGTAGGCATAGTGGTTTTTTCAATTTTAGATTAAACTACTATGAACTTCTGGGTGTTCTATTTAATAAAAGAATTATTGTTTAGATTTTAGAACCCTTTCCTAATGGACAACATAGTTTGCAATGTTAGAGTAACGGGTGTTGATCCAATAGCTTGTCTTTTATTCTTAATATTCAATTGACCAATATCAGTAATTGATCGGGCCGACAGGAGTTGGATGGCTCGAGCCATCTTAGAAAATTTCCAATTTTGCTTGGAATGGAAAATGTGTTTTTCATTGGATCAGCCATAACTATTTGTAGAGATAGTTTCAAACACCTATTGAAGATTATAAATATGAGTTTTGACATCAAGAGATAGATATTGAGATACATATGCAAACACTTTATGATTCACTCTCTCTCTCTCTCAAGATTTGTGTCTATAATGTAACTTTCGTAATAGAGTTCTATCTCCAAAATTGTTGTCTGAAAATTTTGGACAACTTTATTGTATCAAAAAAGTGATACGCTAGTAAAAAAAGTGATACTCTAGTAACCCAACAGCAACTCTAATGAAGTAAATATTACTTAAAAGGTAGTGTCAATAGATACGTCTTAAAGTGGCAATATTGTCCTTGACTTCCCCACGTCCCAACGGTATATTTCTAACAGTTTTTATTGTAGGCAGAGCCACCACGGTGGCCTTGTAAACATCCCCATCAAACTCGGAGATCATTTGTGGAGTTCAATTTCTAATTCTGGGTGAAGACTCTGATTTATTATGTAATAACGAACGAACAGTTTAGTTCATGAAAGCCTACTTTAATTAGTTAATTAGAAAAAACATGTACAGTAACCAAGTACAATGACTCAAGGCTCGAAAATGCCTTTTGGATTGTGAATGTGTGTTCATTTGAGGTCTTCGGAGATTACCAATTTCATCAGATCGCCCATCACAGTCGCAGGACAATTGCTTGGTATTGGTCGAAATGCTAATCATAAATCTCATAAATCAGGAAACACTCTCAAATCACCGAAAGATCTTGAAGAGATGAAGACACAAGGGGTGTTAGTGTCATACACAGCAGAAAATTATACACATAATTTCATGTTTCGCTATATTTTCTCACTCCAATGAACTTTATATGCATTTATTAATATGCGTCACGCTTTTCTACCAGTTTTTGGTGAGTTTGTATAGACTTTTTTAAGTAATTAATTGAAATAGCTCAACCAAAGTTTAATTTTCTTTGTGTATTCATCAAAAAAATGACAAATTTTGATTAAAAAAGTCATGGAAAAAAACTATATTTCACTAACCTAACTTATAAGTTGGCATCCAAACTGGAGATACTTGGCCAGCGATTACTTGAGTTGCGTGACCTTAGCCAACAGTGCCCTCTGTAAATTTCACCACGCCACAACGGCCACTGGACCACCACACATTTTGGTAATACTCTCTCTCTCTAGTTTTTTTTTTTTTTTTACCTCAAAACGTCTTAACTTTCATTTTATATGTTCTTTTTTCTTATGAAATTTACATTTTTGAAACTCATTTGTCAAGGTCTATCAAACAAGGCCAATATTAAATATGAGACTGTATAATAAAAAAATTCAACCAGATTTATCAATTGGTTAGGATAGTAAAATTTACAAGTTGAATGAAGAACATGGATTTGTTATATGTGTATGATTTTTGCCAAGGCCTGAACTCAGTCCTTAATCAATCTCACAAGAAATTAAATCGCATGGAGTTACCTCGATATTTATTGACTCCATCGGAAAAATTCTAGACCTTAAAACATCACGAAGGTTTGAAGTATCAAACTGAAATTTATAATTTATATAGTTTGTGTGAACGGTCACAATACAATTGCTTGGAAGAGTAGTCAGTCGAAGTTCTAAACATTCTGTAGCCGAGAAAAAAATAAAATGTATAATTTGTCTAGTATAACCAAGTTTAGAGATATACCTTTTTCTTTTCGTTGATGAATATGTATTTTCATTGATCTATATGTATTTTGATTAATCAAGTATACACATAGTGTGAATAAGATTTTAAATAGAACAAGGACTTTCTCCAATTTAAGTTGAAGAAATTTCTGATGTTCTGTATATGTCGTAGCACATCGAGATATACCTCATGTTCATAATGAAAATAAACTCCTTTTAATTGTATTTGTATGAAGTTTCCATGAACCAGTCTACACAACGTGTGGGAACCTGAACATCTAGGGATTTCATGTTCAACATTGCTTGACATTTCCACCTTCGTGTCCTTTTTTTTTGTCTTATTTTTCTTAAGAGAAATTAATCAAGTTGGCCCTTTTGCAGATACCTCCGTTGCGTGGACTCTTAAATCAGACACAAAATGTCAAGCCACACAGATCTAAGAGTCTGCTATTATTAGGCATAGATATTTAAGTTGACATGGGGCAAAATCCAATATTTTTTTTTTTTTTAATGACCTAGGAGAACTTGTTCAAGGCAGGGCCCTTCGGACCCACTCTTAGTGAGTAAATTCCTCCGAAAATTGACAAATACTCACAATCTACCAGTCTTGGATAAAGTACTAATTGCCTAGACAAATAGCTGCCCTCAGAATAACCGACACTATTGTAGCGATTTTTTCCAAAAAATGCGTCATGCAACTCGGAGGACACTAACTCTAGCAGCGCCAATATTACATTAACAGTACACTTCTACTTCACGCTTCATCTCAACCAAGTAAATCTGGGTAGAATTTTTGCATACTTACCCAAAGTCAACACATAACTAATCTTTTAGGAAAATGAGTCAACTTTCAGAAAATTGTTGCAAGTATATATATACGTATAGTACTAATTTGGCATTCCTAAGCTGATTGATGGAGATTAGCTTCAGTTAGCTTAATCATGCCATACCTAGTCTTTCAGGAAAATGAGTCAGCTTTCAAAAAATTGTTAAAATTATTACTTTTTAATTTCGTCGAGGAATATCATTGACTCTGCTTTGTGTCAAATACTGAACTATGGAATGGAGCAAATTTTCTTCTGTTAGCCAAAGGCTTGTTTTGACATGTTATGTAGGAGTATCCCTTGCCAGTTGCCATCGAAAATCTATCTCACGCAGCTGAGATACATTTTTTTGATATTTTTTAAATTCATCCTTCAACATCTGTCAAATAAGACCAATATTGAATATGAATTTATGCTAAAAAAAAGAATTTAATAAATCCAAGATAGCAGAGTATCTAGAGCTAAGAACAATGGAGTGCTAGGAAAACTTTGGTGATTCATAATAAGGTATCTAGAATATTTATGTCCAAGGACATAAAATATGAATAATGAAACATGAACGGTATATCATGTAGTCACATAGCCGTTCTTCTAATTTGACTACTTATTGTCATAATGAAATTACACTTAAAAAAGAAACTCACCAAGTGGTTAATTTTTTTCATATCAATTTCCTTTGCTAAAAAATGAAGACTAATGACTGATTTAGTAGGGTTTTTCAATCTAACTTTATTTTAGCTTATAATAAAAAAAGTCAAATTTTTCTTTTTTTTTCCTGGCTTTTTGTTTTTTGTTTTACTTATCTTTAGCTTATAAAAGTAAAAAAAGTAAAAAAATAAAAAATCTAACTTGTTTGCTTGTAAGCCAAAAAAAATTATACCAAATGAGCTCTAAGACCTGAGTTTTGTGAGCGTCTTAAAAGAAGTATGGTAAATATTTTGTGGCATGTGTGCGTTTGAAATAACATTTTGTAGCATGTCTCCACTTATCATCGGATTTGTATTCTTTTCAAATTCAAAATTTTATTGTTTAAACATTTTTGTGAAGAATTTGATATTGTGGGTATTTAAAGACAATTATATTGACTAATATGCAAAATTTAACTCAACAATATAAAAAGAAACCAAATATTGATTATTTCATAAGATGTGCTATTTTTTCTTGGGCGTACTGTTGCAGCCCCTACCTACTGGGGAGCTCGAAGGAAGGAGAGACCTCCCAGTAGGCTTAACCCGTGACCTGCCCCCACACGAATTGAGCGAACCATGTGAACACAACACACAGCATTTGGTTCAACGGGAAGCCCAAGAGCTCAAACCTTTGATGCGTGACCTACTTAGGGAGCTGTAAGGGAGGGGAGACCTTATGATAGGCTTGAGTCATAACTTGATCCAGCCCAATATGAATTGAGCGAACCAGGTGAACAAAACACAAAGCATCTAGTCCAACGGGAAGCCGAAGGCTCGAACCTTCGATGTATGACCTAGTAGGGTGCTGGAAGGGAGGGGAGACCTACCTATAAACTTGAGCCAAATCCTAACCCAACCTCACGTGAATTGAGCGAATCATGTGAACAACACGCAGCACATCTAGTTTAATTGGAAGCCAAAGGCGTGAACCTTCGATCGCGTGAATTTCACCACGCCCACATGACCACTCGGCCACCGAATTTCTCTCTCCTATTTCGATTTTTCTTACTTTAAAACCATAACTCTTTACGTTACATTTTTTTTTTATTTTTATAGAAGAGTAAATTATAACAACATCACTAAAATTATGACTTAGTATTACTAAAATATTTAAATTTTAAACCGCAAAACCATTGACCCCTTGAACTATTAAATCATTCAACACCTTTATTAGCAATCTATTAGGAAAATAGATGAAAAATTATTATATAACTTAAACATATTTACAAAAGTATAATTTTATATCTAAATAGATGTTATCTTTTTGTAATAATTGTCTAATGATTGAAATGACTCTAAAATTGCCTCCTCTATTTACACATCATTTTAAAGGATATTTCAGTTATTAAATAATTATTAAACTAAAAAAAGATAAATTTGCGTACAAAATTATATTTTTTTTGAATATGTGCAAATCTCTTAATAATTTGCTATCAATTTTTTTAATAGAATGTGTTGATTGATATAAATTAATAGTTTAAAAGGTCAACCTATCACGTTTTAGAGTTTATAAGAGTTTAGGCATACTAAATCATAATTGAAAGATATTGTTGTAATTAACTATTTATAAAATATATATTTTTGGAGTTAATTTGTCGAGATGTATCAAACAAAATCAATGTTAGATTACTAAATAATGTCAGACAATAAGGGAGTATTTGGATTACTTGCTTATAAGCCGTAACCTATAACTCATAAACTATTTTTAAAAAGTCACTTTTTAAATAGTTTTTTGTTTTTTTAAAGCATGATTAGATATAAGTAATTTTTTTAAATTTCTCATTCAAATATAATTTAAAAATATTATAAATATAAATCACAAACAACTAAATAAATTCGGTCCAAACACCTCTAAAAGAGTCAGTTTGTTCCTAGCCACCTTCTTCTTTCAATTCTTTATCTTGAAAAGGAGGTTCTACTTTTTGTTTGTCTTTGAGGTTTGACAAATACCGATTATTTATGCAGGACAGACTGACATGGGACGAGGGGTAGTCGCAGCCACTCAAGTTTTAAATTGTATGATTTGCAGATTTAATTATTTGTATTTATTTAATTTTTAAGTTATAAATGTACAGTATTGCCCTTACTGTAATTGACTTTTTTCATTAATTTTTTATTTCGATACAAATTAGTTCATAATTAGAGCAGTAAAACTTCATATTTTTACAGGCAAGATTACGCCCACAGCAAATTTCACCGAAGTTTTTACACCCTTGCCAAAATGACGTCGTTTTGGTAAGGAAAAAATATTCGGTGAAGTTTTCAACGGGCATAGTGTGTCTCTTCTTTACCAAAATGACGCCATTTTATAAGGAAAAAAAAACCTAAAGCCAGAATTTAAAAAAAAAAGAGAAAAGATATGAAACTCCAATCTTTCAAAAACCTAACATTAACCTATTTTTCTAGGCCATAAACCTCTTTAAAAAGACACTGTCAAAAATAAAACTTAATATTAAAAATATTAAGTCTAAGAAGATAAGTTGGTGTTAGGTTTATTAAAAGTTGAGATTTCATATCTTTTGTTTTTTTTTTAAATTTTGGCTTTTAGGCTTTTTTTTTTTTTTCCTTACCAAAACGATGTCGTTTTGACAAAGGTATAAAAACTTTGGTAAAATTTGCTGTGGGCCTAAACTTTCTCTATTTTTACTAGTACATAAATATAGAGAATCTAATGAAGTTTAAACATTACTACAAGTAATTTGAACTTTGAAGTGTAGCAGTTAAAATTTTTAAATCTTTAGCTAGTAATATTTTTAATCGTTTAGTGTAACATTACTCTTTTAATGTATTTCTCAAAATCCAGTTGTTGGGCGTGCCCTTGCCCGCCCCATTGGGCAATGCCGGAATGACACTCCACGTGGGGTGCAATGGCATTTTCGGGTAGATTATGATCCGACCCGACCCGACCCTTCACTTCAATCACTAGGTTTTCACTTTCACTCTTCGGCGAATTGGGTTCAAATAACAGCTGACTTGTATATATACATATTTTCTCTTTCTGCAGTTACTTCTGCAGCTTATTCAGAAATATACATACATTCATAAGTACGTACGTATATCACAAACAGAATAAGGGCATGGGCAACTGTATCATCAGCATGGTGCGGCGTGCCTCTTCTCCTGCTGCTCGTCCTCTTCCAAAACCAAAAGCTAAGACAAGGAAGCATAGACAATCATATTATCATCCCTATAAAGTATCGAAAGTGAAGCGGCCTACCTCTTGTTCTGAGCAACAGAAGGTGACATATATTTTGAATGCTGGAAAGATAAATCCTCATTGAAAAAGTTTTAATTTTTTTTTATCTTTTGATGTATTTTAATTTTTGGTTTTTGTTCAATTTTTCTGTTTGTTGTTGTTGTAGTTTAAAAATTTTGAGTAGTGGATGATAAAAGAACTTCACTTTTTCTTCTTCTTTTAAATGTTCATTCCTGGCGTAGTGCATGGAGGATTGGATTTTGCTTATTCATTGTCATCGTCATCATCATATTCTTCTTATTTATTTATTTATTTATTTTGGGATAAGGGGCATGCTGGTGTTTAAACTTTGACTTTGCATTAGAATTTTTAATTTTGCCTGACATTTGTTTTTATTTATTTTTTTCAAGAACTTGGGTGACAAGAGTGAAGAGCTTGGAGAGAATCGAATTAGTCAATTGCCAGAGGACATCCTTGTTGCCATTATATCTCTCTTGACACTTCAGGAAGCAGGAAGAACTAGTGTCCTGTCACGCAGATGGAGGAATTTGTGGACATTTACCACTGGTAGATTGAATTTTGATCCTTGGAAATCGTTATTAGATGGTGTTAGACTTGATGGGGCTAAGTATGTAAGTTGGGTGAATAAAGTTTTGAAATGTCACCAAGGTCCATTCATAGACGAATTTAAAATTTGGTATAGTTTGGGTGCCAGACATTCTTGTGATATTGATAGCTGGGTTAATTTTGCACTAGAGAAGCGTGTTCGAAAGTTTGAATTGGACCTTTTAAGTAGTCATAGAATTGGCGAGGGCGAACATTATGATTTTCTGGGCGTGGAAAAGCTGTTTTCGAGTTCAAATACTGTACAGCGCGTACATTCAAATGACCATGTGACACAGACTGTTGGTTCTGCTGGCTTTTGTTCCCTCACAACCCTCCGTTTGAGATATGTTAATGTCACTGATGAGGTTCTTGAGCACTTTTTGGGCAACTGTCCTTTTCTAGAAGAATTACGCATAATCTACTCAGAACGTCTTAAATATCTAAAAATTGCTGGTCCATCACTCAAACTGAAGTACTTATACATATCTTACTGCACCGGTTTGAGATTTTTGGAAATTTATGCAATGAATCTTATGTCATTGACATGTCAAGGGACATCCATAAGTGTGATTGTCAAGAATGCACCCGTTCTTTCTGAGCTGACTGTTGGGGGAGGTTATTGTGCATCTGTAATTTGCAATTCTTGCCAGCATTTAAGCTATCTCCATCAACTAGAGAGTCTTAAGTTGGAATTGCCTTATGAGGTTAGTACGTAAAACCATTTTGTGTTGGTATATCAGTTGCCCTTTGCTTTGCTTTTCTTATTTATTTTTCTAGTAACAAACAATGATTCACTGTTGTGTGTTGCTTTACTTTCTTGTCAGGTTATTAAGAGACCTCGGAAGTTCCTTAGAAAGTTTCCTGAACTATATCATCTCAGGCAATTGGAATTGGAAATATGTCAAAAATCTGAAGAAAGCCTCATTGTCTACACTTCCTTGATTAGTGCGTGCCCTTTGTTGTCTAGATTTGCAATGCAAGTGAGTGTTCAGACTTTTCAGTGTACACTTTGATAACTTTTAGACCTATATTTTATTGGTTTTGACCTCCCGATAAGTAGTTTGCATCTTTGATACAATATGAGACGTGATATTGATCAGCATTGTGTTTATTATGAAGTTACAAATTTGTTAGGGAGCTCGATTAGTAAGTCTTTGTACACCTATGTACCTTCTTGTCTTCACGGTTTTTTTTTTTTGCTCCTAATGACATTAGCCTTGTCCCTCATCCTCCTCCTTTCCCTCTAAAAGATGTATGATAAATTATATTGCCTCTCCCCTAAGATAATTCACGTGTCCGCCCCTGCTGCCTTACATAGTTCAAACCACTCTTGTTAGTGGTCTGTGAAGCACCAACACAGGAAACAAAGAGGTGCACGCTTGTGAGCTGATTTGCTTTCAATGCACTTTCAATAGGTGTTGCCTTGTAAATCCATGAGACAAAGACAATCTTACTGGGGATAAGGTGGTGTCCTTTTTATGGGAGTGTCCTTTGGAAGAGCTTTTTCAGAAGGCTTGGGGTATTTTCTTGGACACTTTTGGATGTGTGATAGGGGGTGACGAGGGGGATAAGAAAATAAAGGATTCTTGTCTAATTGTTTCTCACATATTGCTGATAGGGAGGCTGTCTGTGGCAGACTATCTTCAAAGGAAGGGGATCATATGATTTTGGGATATTTCTTTTTTGATTGAACTTGCAACATAAAAAAAATTGATTAATTGATTGGTTTTTGGGGATATTTATGGGATTGTGAACATGGGCGGAAAGAAATTTTTTGCAAACAAAATTTCGCTGCAATGATTCTAATCATCTTTTTATTCATTGTCATGTTGCTTTAGAGCTTTGGGGTGAAATTTTGGTCTTTGGGATACATTGGATTTTCCCTAGAAGTGTGGTGGATCCTCTTCATGGTGGTGTTTTTTTTTTTTTTTTTTGCTTTCTGTTTATTTTTTTGGGCGGAGAGGGGGTTGGGGGGCGTTGAAGAAGGAAGAAAACTTATGTTTTGCTTTCATTTGGGGTGAAAGGAACTTATGTCTTTTGATGGCATGGAGTTTACTTTGATTTTGAAGAGTATATTTTCTCCGTTTTGCATGGTTGGATATCCCTGGTGGTGAACCTTTAGGCTGTGAGCAATTTGTGAATTTTGTATATTTCAAGTATAGAGGTGCTTTTGGATACTTTGTTTTTTTGGCAATTGTGTACGGGAGGCATCCTCTTTGATGCCTTTTCTTAATGAACTTTATTTATTAAATAGGTGATGCCCCATGACAATGTGAAAAGGTGATAGGTAGAACTAAAAATTAGCTTGTTTGGTTTGGTCGTTGGATCAATATCATGCCCGTGGGTCAAAATTGAGTTTTATTTTATTTTGTATGTCACTTATTTGTTTCTTATATTATTGTGTCATTTAGGAGTTAAGGGCATTTTTTTGAGTTTCAAAAAAATTGTCGGCCATGAGCTCCATAGTTGCTTATGGGTTGTGGTGCGGATAGAGTTGCGTGATAGGTCTTTACTAATTCTTTTTTAGTTGGATTTAGATGGAAATTTAAGATTCGAAGTTTGTAATTTTGTCATTGTCCTTATTGGCTGAGTTGTCTCGAGTTTACATATAGCTATGTAATGCTTTCACTTCATAGAGAGACTCTAGAAAATGTCAGCAACTTTGTAGATCTTTGGGATTGCTTGATGCTTAAGGGATTTTAAGAGTCATTCTTTGAGTTCTTGTTCTCTAATTTTCTGCCCTTTGAAGACATTAAGAACCATGAATGAACCTAGTTAAGTTTTTTCTTGGTTCCTTTAACCATTATTTAACAAGTCTTAACTCAACCACCCTTTAACTATTCATCCACAGCCCACAAAAACAATCGTAATTATCCAAGACCAGCCAAGTACATTCCAGAGGCATTTTTCAAAGCACCCAGAGTGGCCTAACAATTTAAATTTTCCATTTTTAACCTAGCAAATTCTTAAAATCCCATATAGAAACCCAATATAATCCATAAAACTCAAGGCCCAAGTCTCATTGAAGGCGCTGTCATACGTCATCTCTTTATGCTTCATTTTAGGGTTGTCTGAGAGTTTTGGGACCTATTATTGTCTTTACATGGATGTGCTTAGATTGCAATTCATTTTGTGGTGGCAATACTAAGATGGTGGTATTTTAGAAATAGGGGGTATGATAAAAAACAGGGAGGCAGAAAGAAATTATTTTTTGAACCAAGAACTTAGTAGTTTCGACTTTTAAGACTAAACAATGTTTTCTTAGGTCCTTTTGTTCTTGGAATTGCATTTTTTGTGGTTTGTGGAGAATCTGTTTGCTTCAGATGGTTATGTTTTAGCTTATCGTTGGGGTTTGTGCTGTAGACCGTCAGCCTTTTATCTTGTTTGTTTTTTTTTTTTCTCTCTCTTTAAATTAATTTTGCTTATAAGAAAACACATGATGGAGTTGTAGTGTCTGCTCAAAGGATCTATGTATATTTGTAGAACTTCGTGTGAATAGACACAATCACATGGAGCATGTGCAGCACATTCAAACCACAAATCAAGGGGGAAAAGGAACTTATATGCAAAAATCAGTTTTTAGGCTACCTTTTCTTTTGAAACTTGAAGTAACTGCAACACCAGTAACACCATAACATTTCATGTAAGGACTAAGGAGGCAAACTCTACATAAAAAGGGGTTGTGTTTTTCTTCTCAGAACTAAGATTAGAAAGATGTGCATCACAGGGAAATCTCTAAGGAGATTGAACCTAATTTAGATTTATCTATGGAAAGGAGAAAAGTATAGAGAAGAGGTTGTTGGAAAGTATGGAGGTAAAGTTCAGATTGATGTGTCTAGACTCTAGAATATTATTGACTTGGAGAAGCAGTGAAATATGTGGAGAAGCCTTCTAAATGACGTCTGCTAAAAGTTGAGACAGAAATTTACTGGGTGCACAGAGAAAGTTTGAAGAGAAGAAGGTTTAAAAAGAAGGACTCACAAATATGCAGTTACCTTCTAGGATTTTTTGTACTATAAAGAAAATTAAAATAATGAAAAAGAAGTAATACCTTTGAAATGGCGGACCTACCCATGTAAAGAAAGACTAATTATTTTGTTACTCAACTGGCATGTCACTTGAGGTGTAATGTGATTGACGTGAACACTCTACATGTCATGGGTTTTAAGATATGCCAAAAGTTTGAAGTCTTTAAATGTATGAAGCAAAAACAGAAGTACTATGTTATAACTTGCTTAGAGAAATGGAAATTTTACCTAATTTCTGAAAATAGAAAGTGGAGTAATTTGATAAATTCCAGTGAAGTAAGTTGGACCAGGAATTGTACAAGGAGCTTGATTGCCTTTGTTTTGTGATATTAATTGACTAGTGAACTTCACTGGTGGCAGAGATCTTTCAATGCTTGGTTGATGCAGGGAATTTGTCTGAATTGCACTTTTAAGGAGTTTGTTTGTCAAGCATTGCTGCGATTTTAGATGTAATTCTCTGTTACATTGAGATTGACAATTGTATCACGTTTTCAAATGTTATTGAGTTTTTAAAAGCCTTTAAAACAGAAATTCATCATGGAAAGGGATAATATACTGTTGTAAGGATAAAAATGAGTAAATTTAGTATGCCCTGGACATAACTTGATATTGGCTGCTCATTTGTATGAAGACAGCTGAAAAGTACTGCTGATAAAGAACATCAACGACAGTTAAATCAATAATCCCAATAGACCACCCTTTGTTATCTGATCTCGTGTACATATCAGATAGAGTCAGAGTCCCACATGTTTTAAGAAGTGCCATGACACACATCATGTTGAAGATTATAACTGAATTTTGTGATAGCTGATTGTTAAATACTCTTCACCCCGCAAAGAGAGAGAAAAAAGAAAAGAAAAGATTTTTAAAACACTTAAATGGATTGCAAGTCCCCCACACACTACACTTTTGAATTAGATATCCCATGTGATCCCTCGAGCCACGGGGCTCCTGATCAAGATTCCAATGGTATTTTTGTAATTGATATTCCCATGGGTTAAGTATTTTTATTGTTGATATTACTAATCGTTGTTCTGGTGGTTGCTGGTTGCATTGAATGGTTTTTTTAAGACGTTAAAGGAGTTTTTGAAGTCAATCTATGAATTGAGTCCTCCTGTTGGTTTCACAATGTTTTCATAAGTTGACTTGGAACCTTGGGTCATAATCAAATAAGATCGTTCCGTTTGTTAGTTTGCTGTATTTTAAATAATTAGGGAAAAAAAATGACTTTTAAATGTTTAACTGGCTTACTTCACTTCCGACAGGAAGCTCAAAAGGCAAGTTAGCTTTCATTGGTCATCCAATTGTCTGGCTAATTGTTTCTTATCGATCTTTGTGTTAGCTTTTAACTTCGCTCTGTTGTGCTTCTTGCTACTGTTCATAATGTTTAAGGTTAATACTTTAATAATCTTTTTGTCTGCAAAATTGTTTCTGAATTTTGTGCCTTCTTTATGGCAGTATAAATTGGACAGGTTTTCGTGCGGATATGAGGTACCACATGTCACTATGTTTTACTACATATATGAGCTTTTTTTTTCTTCTCCTTGATCATCTATCGTTGGTTGAAACCACCCTCGTTAATTGTGGCAGGTACTATCGGTGCCAAACAGCAAAACTAGAGCTGCGAGGGCAGCTGCTAAATCTCAGCATCAATGCCTCAAGGTGGTGGAATTGGTCGGTTTTGTTGGATATGCAGATGAACTTGAGCTTGCTTCACACTTGCTAGAGATTGCTGTCGCACTTGATAAAATAATTATCAATCCTCGTTCTCTACGTTCAGGAAAGCGTGCCATGCAGCTAGAAACAAAACTACCCCCAAATGTTAATTTAGTGGTGCTTTAAGTTATTATTTCTTAAGCTATCATGACCAGTACTACTGGGTAGTCAATTTCTGTAGGGTACTGGAGTAACATGGCTTTGTGTTTTCAATGTTTTCATAAATTTATTTGAATCCCTAGAATTGAGTCAGTTTTTAGCTGCCTTTGTGTTATGTATTTAATAAGGCTAGTTTTGTTTTTGGTCCTGGTTGAAAGAGAAACCTAGTAAAGTATGTTTTGGTATCTAGAAGAAGTGATGGTGTACTAGCTAGTTTGATCAAAGAGTATTCTTTAGTGTTCTGGGGATTGCATTGGGATGAAAAAATAATATGATATCTCAAGTTTTTGTCTCGTCATGCTCCTATTGGGAACAAGGTGTAAAAATTTGCCCAGCCCGAATTCTTCTAGTTTATAAATATATATTTATTTTTATACGTATGTATTTTATTAAAATATAATTATTGTAATTTTTTTCTTATTTGTTGTGATTTTATCTTTTGTTTGAAGTATGGTATGGTGGGGTGGGGCGGGGTGAGGTTGAGAAAGGGATTATCATGGTGGGATGGTGATGGGGTAGGGGTTCCGACCAAATCTGTTCCATTGCTATCCTTAGCCATATGAAGCAGCCTTAATTGGGATTTTGATACAATAATGTATAACGGAGACTTAAATGCTACACTGGTCTTTTCAGACTTGTGGACACGTATATTTTGGTGACTGTTTGGGTTAAAAATATATTTTACATTGTCCTCCACAAATAAGATTAAACTCTATTGAACATAAATGAAAGCTTCAAAAGACAAAAAGTGAGTGAACGTAAATGTAAGCTTTTTATTTTTTTATTTTTATGAAGAAAATTACAAAATTTTTATCATATTTGTTATTATTTTATCAAATATTAAATATCAGAGTTTATTAAAGTATGTTAATAATTTAGTTATATGTTAACAAATTATACCACGAATTTTAGCGATTCAAATTATTAGGTTGATTTGAATTATCGATTTCATTATTTATTTGTTGAACGTTGCTTTACCAAATGTCAGTATACTTTGAAAATAGTAATATTCACTTAAATAAGTTTCAATAAACTTATAAAGAAAAAAGAGTATCTAGTGGTCACTTGAATAAATATTAACAAATTTTGAAAAATTTATGAAGGGTAAAGAAAAATAGGATCTAAGACGAATTTATATGTAAATTGTAAAGAGTTAAACAATTATAAAATTATTATGAAATTAGGAGGAAATTTTAAAAGAAGAATAAGGTAAATTTTCTTAAATTTTGGAAGGTGAAGAGATTATTTTCATTACATATACCCGAGCATTACAAGGTCTCAATAGATTAGAGACAACTTTGACAACTATATACATCATAAATTCTATATAACTTTGGCAATAGTCCCATTACGGAGTGCATGTTGAGGGTCCCATTGATGGCTTGTTTTGCCCGTTCAATGGGAGGGATCACATCATCATTTGGAACCCTGGGCCTCCTGATATTCATCAATCTGAAGTGGACTGTTGTCAATATGATACTCTTGCATTGTACAATGACCATATTGCTCTATTTCTTTAGGGAGGAGTTCCCGAGAATATGATCGACAAATGGATTAACATCTGAGTGATGGAGGAGGAAGAGGGCAGTTGGATCAAACAATTTTCCATTGAACCTCTTCTAGGAATCACATTGCAGCTTGGGTTTTGGAAGAACAATGAACTTCTTCTCGTAACGGAACGCTGGCTTTCAAGCTCTTGTTTACTACGAAAGTATAGTATCCATCAAGGAAGGTAATTAGGAGTACTGATCGAGAAAAGGGTTTAATTCTGAACTTTGTTGAACTTGCTGTAACACGATGCATGTGTCTTCAGTGATTCTCGATCTGTAAGTTATATAGTAAGTACATATGTTTGATAGAACTTTATGGTCTGAAGGCTCTGTTTAGCTCAATCTTTTTGATTCAGCTAATTAATTGGTTAGGGAGATTAAAGGTTGAGAGTCTACCATTCTTCCTTGTTTCGAATTAATTTCATGTTTTGCCTTTGAGTTGACAAATCTTACCCATTTGCCAGATTTGTGATCAACTACTGCCATCAAGAAATATGCATATCAACTGGAAATCAGTTGCCCCAATTTCTATCAATCTACGTTTATATCTATATATATACTGATATACATATGAAGTATTCCATTCCTATAGATGCTGCAACTTCCATGCAGGCTTTTCTTGATGCACCTGATCCTTCAAGGGCTTCATGTTTTTCTTGGTTGAGCTTCTCCAACCCGTCATGTGAAACTATGTTTAGATAGGAAATTGGGAAGCAAATTAGATTCTGCTTAATTAGGGTGATTAATGTGTTTCTTGGGTTGCCGATATTATTTTTGCTCAAGTATTACGATCCTAACATGAAATTAAAATAAAATTCAGAAGGGGAAATTATAAAATATATTCTCTGTGTTTCCTCTAAACCAACCAATGTAACTGATAATAATTGTTAATATGTGTTTCTTCTAACCCTGTCAATATGGAATTCATTTTACCTTGGGTGCCAGTTATTCTCGTGACATTGATAGTTGGGTTATTTTTGCACTTGAAAAGGGTGTTCAAAGGTTTGAATTGGACTTGGCATGTAGCACTAGCTTATGTGGGAGGAGATATGATTTTCCAGACATGGAAAAGCTCTTGTCGAGTAATAAGCTCAAACCGTCTTGTGAATCTGGAAGTTGCTGGTCCATCACTCAAATTGAAGTGCTTAGAGATCTCCTACGACACCAATTTGAGAATTTTGGAAATTTATGCAATAAATCTTGTGTCATTGACATATAAAGTGGCATCAATAAGTTTCCTCTCAAGAATGTTCCCATTCTCTCTGAGCTCTCTATTGAGGGAGGTTATTGTTCATATGTAATTTACAAATCATGCCAGCATTTAAGCTATCTTTGACAACTGGAGTGTCTTAAGTTGGTATTGCCTGATGAGGTTAGTATGTAAAACCATTTTGCATTGGTATGTCTGCTGCACTTTTCTTTTATGTTCTTATTTATTTTTCCAGTAACAAACAAAGATTTACGGTTGTGTGTTGCTTTACTTTTTGGTCCGGTTGTTGAGAGACCTCTAAGGTTCCGTAGAAATTTTCTTGAACTATGTCATCTCAAACAGTTGGAACTGGAAATAGTGGCAAGACTTGGAGAAAGCCTCATTTTCTACACTTCCTTGATTAAGGCATGCCCTTCATTGTCTAGATGTACAATGTGAGTGAGTGTTCTTACTTTTCGATGTACACTTCGATAACTTCTAGACCTATTGTTTATTGCTTTGAGTGACATGGTTGGAATTAGGAGATACGTCAACTGTTGCAACGCTTTAGAAGCTTGGTCGGAAAAAATACAGATTGAGCACAACAAGTGAGACACGTACCAGATCCAGCCTTAAAAGGCATTTCTTGCGTTTTGAAATGCGCAAAAATTAATATGGTTCCTCATAAGAACCTCATATCCCTTTTTTTGGGAGTGACATGTGAGTTCCTGAGCCAGAGAGGAATTGATGTTAACATGAACATAAAATGTATTAGCTATTAGTATTACCAGTGTACCAACTATTTACCAAGAAATGGGAGTGACTGTTCTAATTACTCGAGATAGTTAAAGTTTTCTAGTGGAGTTCTCTACATTTTTTTTTGGGACCTTAAAACGAATATAAAATTGAATCTCTTATAAAAACATGTTTTTAGGTGCTATGATGTTAATTAGAAACAACTACAAGCATTCACACCATGATAAATAGGTCTCAACATGCTTATCAATGAGTTTTCTGGTGCTTACTAGTGCTTGAAAAAAATTCACAATTTCAATTTCTGATTCTCATTACACAAGCCGATACTCCCGATACCGTTACATCATGACTGTAATCGTTATGTCTGCCGATGCCGCAATTTAAAACCATGGTCAAATTCTTTTCCAACACAGATGGCTCTTCTAAGAAAGTAGCTTTTTTTTAGGGTTAGTGGCAACATAATATGAGTTTTTGTTGTAATCAAGTGGTTCTTCTTTTTACAGTGACAAATATCATTGGAATTCATAGAGATTGAAGTGTCCCCAAGAGGTGTTGTCTGCATAATCAAACAAGAAAACAATGATCCTGTGATGGAGAACTGCAGCAGTGCCCTTCTATAAGGTGTGGGAAAGGTACTAAAAAGATGTTTATAAGGCCCAACCATTGTTTTGCCTTGTTAAGAAGATCAAGACCACCTTGACTGCTTATAAGCTTTCGAAGCCCTCTCAATAGGTGTTGCTGTGTAAATCCACTGAGAAAAAGAAAAATCTTTTGATGGGGCTTCAGCGTATCATTGGAAGATCTCCTTTCCTTGGGATGGTATTTAGGGCCTTTAGGCACCTTCTGAAGATCGGTCTTCTTTTCCCTTTTCAAGTTGCACATGAAAATATTTTTGCCATTAACAATTTGATGTTGAAGAGTAAATTTTTGTCCACTTTGTATGGTTGGATATCGGTGGCAGTGAACCCTTACATTGAACAATTTGTGAATTTTGTAGATTTCAAGTATAGAGGTGTTTAGGTTGCTTTTGGATATCTTGTTTTTGATAACGGTATACGGGAGGTAACATCAAACACAACACCCCCCCCCCCCCCCCCCCCCCCACCCCCCCCCCCCCTCTTCTGGGTAAGTATAGAAGGCGTCCTCTTTGACGCTGTTTCTTAATCAACTTTATTTTTATTTTTTAAATACTTGAGATGCCCCATAACAATGTGAAGAGATATTCCATGAGTCAAAATTGAGTTCCATTTTTTATTTTATTTAGTGTATTGCTAATTTGTTTCTTATATTGTTATACGATTTTAGGAGGTGTTTTATTAAGTTTAAAAATTGCCGGACATGGGGTCAGTGGTTGCTCATGGGTTGTAGTGTGGGTAAAGTTATCTTATAGGTCTTTACTTATGTATTTTAGTTGGATTTAGTTGGACTTTTACGAGTCAAAGTCTGTAGTGTCATCGTTGTCTTTATTGGCAGAGGAGTTGTCCTAAATTTACATAATAGGTAATGCTTTCACTTCGGAGAGAGATGCTAGAAAACGTCAAAAGCTTTACAGCCTGTTTGAAACTTTGGGGAGGGAAGGGAAGGGAAGAGAAAATTTTAAAAATCATCTCTTCCCTTGTTTGATTCTATCTATAGGAGAAAGGAAAGGTAAAAGGAAGGAAAGGAAAAGGAAAAGGAGGGGGGAAAAACACCCACACACACACACACACTCTCTCTCTTTTTGTCTTTTCTGTCCTTCTATTTTCCCTTCATTTTGAAGAGAAGGGAAAATAATTTTCGTTTTTTTTTCTCTTTCCCTTCCCTCCCCCCAAGTCAAACAGGCTGTTTAGATCTTCAGGATTGTGTGGTTCTTTAGGGATTTTAAGATTGATTCCTTGAGTTATTGTTCTCTTAATTTTCTGCACTTTGAAGACATTTAAAGTCGTGAATGAACCTTGTTGAGTTTTTCTTGATACCTCTGACCATTATCCAACAGATCTAATCTACTCTTCCTTTAACTATCCATCAAAATCCCACAGAAACAACCCAAATTAGCCAAAACCGAGCAAGTACATTCCAGAGGCATTGTTTACAGAGCCTTAAAGTTTGATTTTTCCGTTCTTTAACCTTGCAAATTCTTACCACTTTATCACCCCATTATAAACCCCGACATCCCATGTGGAGACTTGCTGTAATCCATAAAAAGCCAACACCCAAGTGTCATGGAATGCACTGCCTTACTTCATCTCTTCATGCTTCATTTTAGGGTGGTCTTACAGTTATGGGACCTACTTTGTGAAAGGAGGAAAAGTTTTTGAAAAAAAGATGTTTTTTTTTTTTTTGGGGGGGGGGGGGGGGGGGGGGAGGAGATAGAAATCTTTAAGGAAATTATAGATAATTTAGATTATCTATGGAAAGATTAGAGTAGGGAGAAGAGGTCATTGGAAAGCATGGAGCTAAAATTTAGATTGTTGTGTCTAGAAAATTATTGATTCCCAGAAGCAGTGAAACATGTGGAGAAGCCTCCCAAATGAGCATTTGCCAAAAGCAAAAGAAAATTTAATGGTGCACAGAAAGATTGAAGAGAAGAAGGTTCAAAAAAAGGGACACACAAATATGCAGTTACCTTCTAGGCTTCTTTCTAGTAAAAAAAAAAAATTAGAGAAAAGAAAAAAGAAGTGGTACCTTTAAAATGGCAAACCTAACCATGTGAAGAAAGGCCAATTATTTTGTCACTCAACTGCCATGTCAATTGAGTTGTAACGTGATTACCACGCAAGTACTTAAGTGGGCAGTGTACCTATCATAGGTTATAGAATATGTGAAAAGCTGAAGTCTTAAAATGTGTGAAGCAACCAGAAATACTATGTTAGAAGTAGCTTAAAGAAGTGGAAGTTATAGACAATCTCTGAAACTACGAAGTGGAGTAATTTGATAAATTCTAGTGAAGTAGCTTAGACCAGGAATTGTACAATGAACTTGATTGCCTCTGTTTTGTTATATCATTTGACTAGCGAATCTCACTAGTGGCCGAAATCTTTCAATGCTTGGTTGATGCATATCTGAATTGCACTTTAAGGAGTTATTTTATGAGCACACTGTATTTCTTTCATCTAAAGTTGCTGTGATTTTAGAGTTTGAGATGTAATTCACTGTTACGTTGCTATAGACAATTGTACCACGTTTTCTAATGTTATTGAGGTTTTAAGAAGCCTTTAAAGAGAGATTCATCCCGGAAAGCGATAATATACTGCGTAAGGATAAAAATGGATGAAATTAAGTATACCTTTGATATAACTTGATATGGGCTGCTAATTTGTATCTGGAATTTCGCTGCTGATAAAGAACATTGACAGGGAGTATATCCGATCCCTTACTTGTGCATATAAATTGGAGTCGAGTCCCATGTGTTTTAGTGGGGATAAGGTTTTTTGTTATTTTCAGTATCATTCCTATATTTTAGTGATCGGAGCAGCTATTATAGTGCTGTTCTATATGCTTTTAATGGTGATATTAAATCTTTAATTCTCCATATACGATTTAAGTATGTAACATTTTACCAGTGTTCTAGCTTTACATTGGTATGAGGTTTTAAAATTTTTTCTTTGGGTTGCAGAATTTCGGATATTGGTTTGTGAGAATGCAGAAGTTTTTAAAATGTGAGTGATCTGATCTTACATTAATCACTCCCCAGAATGAACTATTAGGATATATCTATCAAAGGAATTACTTAGGCATGTAAGCAGAATTAAGCATAGAGTTATTCTTCTTTTTGACATTAAGATTTTAATATGTACAGCACTCCCAAGTTGAATCAAAATTATCTAAAGTCTATAACTATTAAAATTGTTCATCATCTTAATCACAATGAGAATTGAGGTTCATATGAGCAAAAAAAGCTATAAGTAAGAAACATGTTTACTAACAGGTAAAGTCAGCAAACTTCACAAGTAAAGAAACAGGTTTACCAACAGGTAAAGTCTATGGACTTGTTAAGTTGGCTTTGTGCATAGAAATTCTGCGGTTATGTTCTGAAATTACGCAATGTTCTCATATTTTTTACTAGTTAATGTTCTTCTAGAAGTTTTGTTCCTTCTTGTAACTTTCATTAAACGTTCCATACCTTTAGGTTCCTTCAGCTATCGAAAATGTAATTTGTTAATATGAAATCATGTTTCTCTTTTTGGTTTTAGCTGTCTTACTATTGCTGTGGGAAAATTAGCTGCCACCGTATAATATGTTTTTCCCTTTTCAGAGTGATCCTATGGCAATTGTTTACACAAAAGGAAGAGATGGTTCACTTCAAGAGCTTGACCGTACTGAAGTAGTGTTAAATTCATTGAATCCCAAGTGGATCCAAAAGCATATAGTTACCTATCATTTTCAGGTGGTGCAGACTTTGGTGTAAGTTTCAGTGCTTCCATCTCTTCTTTTTACCAAGTGAATACTTATGTTCTGAGTTTCATGTACATTGAGAAATTACCTTCTATCACAGGTTTCGTGTGTATGATGTTGACACTCAGTTTCACGGTCTAGATGTAAAGGTATAGTTATATGGTGCTATCTTCTCATATGTTTTTTGTTTACCATGGAGTCTGGAACTTTGTAAAGGTGTTACTATCTTGAATAAATACTTCAATCAAATAAGCGACGATTGTTTTCACTAGGAGGTAAAATAAATTTTATCTTGTCATAGGTAGACTTAGTCTCAAACCAATCCAAACTTTACATGACCTTGAGCTTATAATAGTTATCAATTTTCTTAATTATCATCCACGGTATTGTTATTTCATCATCAGAAAACTGAAAGAATTATCAAGTGAAAGAATAAGGCATTGTCAATTGATCCCTACAATATAAGAGGACAACAAGATAATTTGATTGAAGGACATCTGATATTGGGAAACATGATTCCTCTAGAATTGGTTTTTGGGCGACTTAGAAATGTGCAGCAATTAGTTCTACTTAATAGAGATGTTGGTGGTGGTGGCATAGAGCAAACTCAACACTTAAAAGAGTATCATAGATCTTGTACTTGCCAGTGCATACATTCTGATATTAGGTGACCAAATTTTCTAACGCAATTTTCTCTGGTTTTATTCCCAATTGACACCACCTTAAACTTCTCTTGAATATGTTTTTTTCTGATTCTATATTAATATAGCTTATTCAATTACTTGAAAACTATACTTAGGTTTTGTGATTATGGACATTTACTCTAAATTTTGTTCAAATTGCATAATTTTGTTGCTAGTCCCTTTAATTCATTCATTTTAGTTGAATGCTGAGAAATGCTATACTGTTATCAAATTATGACTTTTGTGAGTTTATACAATTTGAAAGAGTTGGGTGGATTATTCCACTATCTAGGCCCTTAATTTGCACCCCAACCTGAATCAATGTGACAATGAGTGCAGGTTCTACATGACGCTGTTACAAGATTTAATTGCACTAGGACTAAATTTGCCACCCGCCAATTTAGTAAAATGGAATTGTTTAGGGGGAAGATGCATATTTAAAATATACATGGCCCATTTATAAGCACATTTAGAGATTTGATAGAGACTGTTTTCATGCCTCTTAAATTTTGCTTACACCCTCTGTTCAAATTAATGACTCTGGCTACGTTGACAATCACTTAAGTGTTAAAGTGGGGCAATTTTTCTTCTGTTTTTCCTGCTTTCAACTTTTTCGTGTTGTGAATATAATAGGATGTGCTTGGATCTCACTTATGATATGCTTCGTTATGTGTATCTGATATGGATATACTAATATAAAATTTTCATTCAAGTGCTTGCAAGCTACAATACTAAAGTTGTTCAATTCATTTATGAGTTTCACTCGTGCAGATGCTTAAGCTGGATGAGCAGCAATTTCTTGATGAGGCTATGTGTACATTGTCTGAGGTATTATTGAATACCTGCCTTTCACTCGACTATTACACACTTTGTACTATTCAACTACCGGTTTGCATGCACCAGTGTGCTCAGCCCGTGCATGATAGACATATGATAGGGGTGTTAAGGTCATTAGGCCATTGTGGCACTTGATTTATCTATTATTCATGTGATAAACATGCTTTCTGTCAATATTTCTGATTTTATGGTGCATCATGCACAGAATTGTTATTTAAGATGCTACTTGTATGATATATGGATTTCTAGTATTAATTTGAGACCTTATTGACCAGCTAGGGTGTTAGATCTCATCTTATGGTTGTAACCTTTGATCTATACATTAGATCTTACAGTTGTAATCTTTGTCCTTTTGTGGTGGTGGGTGAGAGGGTTTGGTATGATACACATTCTGGGTAGCTATTTGGCAGCATATACAATAGAGATTGTCTGTCTTTCACTCTTTGTGACCTGATAAGCATGTGGCTGTCATTTTCCGTTTCTTTTCCTGCCACCTATTCGATTTGGTCCATTTTATATCCATCCATATATTATAGGGCTATTTTATAATATTTTACTGAGTTTTCAGTTCACCTGAATAGATGTTTGTTATATTTCCTAGATATCAATCTATATCCACATTTTCAAAGCTACTTATAAAAAAAAAATCAGCATTTTCAAAGTTGCGTTATAGTCCTTTGTATCAATTTTTTATTCCTAGCTTTCACTCAAGTCCTCAACTGTGTACCCAACAATTTCATTGAAATTTCGAGCTCTTAACTTTCTCATAAAGTCCTCATTTCTTTCTGTGCAGATAGTCACTAAATCAAATGGGTCACTGACCTTAGATCTTGCATGCAAAGATGAATCTATTGGATCAAACCATCACAGAAATTTTGGTGCACTCACTGTTCATGCTGAAGAATCTGGTAGCTCAAAGACTACAACAGAGTTGATATTGAGGTGCTCGGATTTGGAATCTAGGGATCTCTTCTCAAAAAGTGTATGGGCCTACTCATTTCTCCTTTTTCCATTTGATTTGATTCATGACTTAGACCACTTTGAGTTTACTGCATTTGTAAATATATATCTGTTTATAATATATATAGATGTAAATTCATATTAATTGTAGATTATTTTTATGATATAATTATGAACATTAGTGCTCTGTACAATATGGTTTTCTTTACTTGGTTTCTTTTTTTCTTATTTTTTTCCTGTTCCTGGATAATATGAAAAATATTGGTTGTATTGTTGCTTCTTGCAGGACCCTTTTCTGGTAATATCAAAAACTGTGGAGAGTGGTATCCCTATTCCCATTTGTAAAATCGAGGTTTTGAAAAATGACCTCAATCCGGCATGGAAACCGATATTTCTGAATATTCAACAGGTTGGAAGCAAGGTAAAACAAAGTTTTCCTCTGAGGTCTAGAGACTGCAATTTACTAGGAATTTTGCTTTACTCCACTTTGGCATCCGCCCTTTTGCAAATATTAGGCATACTTTGATTATCTTATATATTAGTAACCGAACCTTTCGATCTTAAAGCCTATATAACATAGTAGGATGATATTACCTGTCTAGTAGTTATTCAAAATAAAAAATAAAAACTGATATTACCTGTCTAGTATGTGCAACTTTTGCTATCTGCTAAGTTTGCACTCCTGAGTGGGAATGGGCTAGTTATTCTTCATATATGTTGGTCAATCAGGAAGCTTTGCTAGACATTTAATTCAGATTGACCATAATCTGCTTTACAAGATGGAGATTATGTTTTTGAATTTTTGTAGGATATTTTCCTTGAAATTTGAATACGCTGGTCTTCGTCTTTGTCTGGTGCTACCACCAACATTCTCTTGCTTAATTTGTGCAGGATAGTCCTTTGATTATAGAATGTTTTAACTTCAACAGCAATGGCAAACATGACTTAATTGGGTAAGTGGAGACCCTTTTTCCTGTATGATCCTCTTTTCCTGACCCTTATGGGCTGGTACTGATTTTGCATTTTTGTTCTGGATTATTCAGAAAATTTCAGAAATCACTAGCAGACTTAGAAAAGCTTCATTCTGTTGGGCAGGAGGAACATTTATCCTTACCAACTGCTGTTGGACATAATCATCATGACAAGGTCCTTACAATATGAGCTAGGTGGATTTTCACAATAATTTTTGAAGTCTTAGTCTTAATTAACTTGTTCTATAAATTTGACGTAGGTCTTAAAGAGTCAGCTATTTGTAGACAAGTTTTGTGAGAGTGTCCAATGAACATTACTGGATTACTTGTCTGGTGGTTGTCAACTGAATTTCATGGTCGCCATCGATTTTACAGGTACTCATTTTGCGCAATTTCTGTCCCCTTAATGTATATGTTTAGTTTGTGTCAGATGATTTATGTTGCCATACTAGAACAATTTCCCTATGGGTCAAAATTTGTTGTCTGTAATCATTACTGAATTTCAGGGTGTAATGTGTAATAATACTTGTTTAGGTTTGGCTAAGGCTACTGGATGGATGTGTAGATCCCTACATTGACTAGGGTTCATGCCACACATTTTACTTTGTCTTCTAGGTTGATAGGTTAGTTGATAGGGAGACAGTACCCATTAATCCCTTGCAGTCTCCCTTGACTTGATGAAGTCTTATTCCAACTGTTTCAGTTGGTATTCATTGCATGTAGTCAAGGTCTCAACTGACTTTCTCCCTTAGTATTTGCTTTAATCTCTGACAATTGCTCTTGTTTTTATGTTAACTGATTGATGTCTTGCCCCTTAATTATTGTAACATTCTTAGTTATGCTCATCTTATCAGTTTTTCATTTCTTTATTTTCCAATACTAGTTTGAGGCATGACTATCCTTATTTTAGGAAGTTCTATTTGTTTATTTTTATGGGCATCTGAGTATTCTAGAGTCCCTTCACCACTCTGCATATTACCCTACTAATTATATTGGCAACTTCCTCACTGTATTGATGATTGATCCAAGATACTGATAACTCTTAAATAAGTCATAGCCTTTTATTTTTACTATTTCTTGTTATTTTTCCTTATTTTCTGTCTATTATTGAGCTTTTCATTCAATGACATGCACTCAGTTCAGTATTTCAGGCCATATATACTTAAATACTGCCTTCCATTCCTTCTTTATCAGCTTCAAACGGGAATCCCCCGCCTGCCTGATTCCTTGCATTATATCGACCCTTCTGGATGGCCAAATGCATACAAGAGTATAAGAATCTGGTCTCCTCTATGAATAATTTCTTATCTGTTGAAAGGACCTATCTAATTGTGACTCATGTTATAAGGACCTACATAATTGTGATCCTTTACTTTCAGGTGATCTTAGAGGTTGGAGAGGTATTGCAGTTTTATGGTTCAGACAACTGCTTTCCCGCATGGGGTTTTGGAGCCCTGCCAATCGATGGTCCTGTATCTCATTGTTTCAACTTAAATGGAAGCAGCAATTACTGTGAGGTGTTTTCATAACTTTACAATAGTCTCGACTTGCCTTCATTAGTGCATTTTGAGCATTCCTATTTCTGTTTGCAACAATGTATTGCATTAAGCTATATGTTTCATTTTCTCCCAGGTTGAAGGAATCCAAGGAATTATGATGGCATATACAAGTGCCCTATTTAATGTTTCACTTGTATGGCCAACTCTTTTTGGACCCGTGATTAGCACTGCTGCACACATAGCTGGCCAGTCTCTTGCAAATAATCAACAAAAGTACTTCGTTTTGTTAATAATCACTGTAAGAAATAGATTCAAAATGCTTATACTGAAAAGGGAATTTTTAATATTTTACCTGGAAAATCAACCTGTTCTTTACTTTTATCAGATCTCACTCTCTATAAAATGTCTCAGGATGGAGTCCTAACAGATCTCCAAGAAACAAAAGATGCACTTGTGAAGGCATCAGACCTACCATTGTCAATCCTTATTTTGGAGTTGGAGGAGCAGATTTTAAAGAGATGGAGGTCTCTCACTTTTATCCCCATTACTTGTAAAGATACCCAATTGTCTGCAAATGTCTTATCATTCTCCCTTTTATCCCCTTTACTCTATCTGAAGGTGACAAACTTGAAAGTACAACTGGACGTGTCACGTCACACCACATAGTCCAGTTCATTCCATTTGCGAGATGTACAGAGTCAGTCAACTTTATTAATTTGAAAAATCAACTCGTAATTGAAAAACTTACTGCAATTGAGTTTGATTGAGGGACTTTTCTTTTGTCTTGCAGGTGGAGAGATCTCTGTTGTTCAATCACTTCTAGCAGAATTTCCTTCTCAATTTCTAACTTTCATGTGAACCAGAGATATCCACCCGAATACCTGATTTTACAGACATTTGTATATATGACTACTTATTTTCTGCTATTGGTCGTCATGCCATCGCCGTTGGGTCTACGTTGCGATGCCACCGGAGGTTTCTTGGTTTCCATTGGTATATCATATCACTAGAAAGGGTAGTTTCTTGTATTGACTGTCACATTTGAGCAAATGTTCATTTGTGTATAGGAGCTACACAGACCTTTCTTGTTCACAATGAAAAAACTGGAGGTCAAATCCAGTCTGAAATTTAGTTTATTTTTTGAGGAAGTGGGTTAAGAATCCATGTACGAGGCCAAACTGTGTGAGGAGCTTGTTGCTGCATTTATCAATGGAAATTTGCAATTTTCCATCTAAACTAAGGAACAGCAAGGAAATAAACAAAGTAATGGTTGTAATTACTTGTATTCTACGTTTGCATTTTGAATTTCTCAGGTACATGCAGGGACGGTAGGTACCGTCGGGAAAAAAAAATGACGAAAAAAGAAAATTTCATACAATATAAGAGCGACTACTTACGATAATGCTCATTATGTGCAGTTTATCTTCCAGATTCCTGAGCCACAGAAAGGAAATTATTAAAATTTAATTTTAGCATTACTGGTCGGCTGCTAGATTTGGGTTTTAATACATTCTATGTGCCAGAAAAGAGACATGGTATATATGCCATTGGAGATCAATATATTTTGCCGTTAGGATTTTCCTTTTGCTTTTGTTGGTTTTTATTATTATAAAGTAATGGGTTGGATAGTAGGGCATAGCTCTCGCTACCTAGAAGCCTCCATACCTATATAAATTAACTATAAAGTAAGAGTTCTAGAGAGAGAGAGCATTATCGTCTGGAAAGCACCTAGTTTTCATATCTAGCTATCTTGGTATTATCTACAATCCAGTATCATCCTTATGCTATATGTATATACATATTAATGTTGTATATATATATACTTATGTTGAACCATGCAACTATTCAGTTCAGTACAGAAAAATACAGACAGGTCTATTTCACTTCTTGTGGATCGCGGCCGGTGGCTGTGTGTTACGAGAAAAATGACTAAAAGTTTCTCACTGTCTCTGAAAGTGTTCTTTAGCTTTTCATCGTGTTTAACGTGTGTGTAAAACACGTTTTCCTTACAGAAAATGCATAGTGGTAATTTGAAATCAATTATATATATAGATTATCGTGCAACACGGGTTCTTATAGCTATATAAGTGGTGCAAGAATGGGGTATTGTAATTCTCTATTTAACAACCATGGATGGTCATAGCATAGGAGATGGTGATATTAAGCATGCATGACCGAAGGTAAGTAGCTTGCTGTTTCAACTACTCATCTTTTCTCAAATACAGCTTCTCCAGCTGCAAGATACTGATCCAGTGCCAGGTATGGTTTTTTTTATTTTTAAATTTTTTCTTGCATGATTCAGTATATAATGGTCTGTTCATGGAAACTTATGGCTAGAAGCCTCAAGGCGAGAGTGTTGATGCAAAGACGTATGGAGGATTGCAAGATGATAGCTGAGGGTTGTTTGGACGCAACTTATAACTTAAACTTATGCTTTTTTTGAGTTGTGTTTAGTTTGCTACTGAAAAAGTGACTTATTTGCACACACACTTTTAGCAAAAGTCACTTAAAAAAATAATTACCATCCAAACACCTTTTTTTTTACTACTTAAAAAAGTAACTTATTAAAACGGACTTCATCTTATAAATTATAACTTTTTTAACCTTATGTCCAAACACCACTTGGGTTTCTTCCAAGTTCATTGCCATACGTGGTCCTGGCAGTTCTTTCCTCTCAATTTGTTGGGGCTAGTTGGACTTCTGTATGCCGTGTTTGGATTCCCAATTTGTTGAAGGGAGAAAGAAAAAAAAAAAAAAGACATAAAATTATATCTTATGTTTGGTTGTAAGAGAAAATAGAGGATAAGAAGACATAAAAAGAAAATAGGTTAGGATTCTTTATTTCCTTCTATTTTCTATCTCCTTTTCCTTTTCCTTTTGTTTTTCCTTGATAAATTCAGCATCTAAAAACAACATTAACATGTTTTTATTTTATAGATACGTTGCAACAAATCATAGAGTGACCCAGTGGTCGGTTAGCTCTCATGTTATGCATAAGTTTTTAAGTTTGATTCTTTTCACACCCTCTATAGCCACCCGTCATCCATGAATTGCATGAAATTTTTACATGGTTCGTGGAGTCTGTGCCTCTATACAAGTTCGAGAAAATAGTCTGCAAAAAAAAATATTGTGATGGTAGGGGTGGACATTGGGCAGGTCTGGCCGAGCTCAGGCCGAACCTACACACAAAAAAAATTCCTATTGGGCCCAAAATCAAATGCCACGCCCGCTTCATTAAAAAAATTACATTTCCAAGCCCGCCCATTTAACATAAAATTTGTTTAATATATAATTTTTTTCTCTATAAATAATATTAAATAATATAAATTTTAATTATATATACATATATATAATATTAAAATATAAAATATAAAATATCATTTTATATATATTTTGGGCTGGCCAGTGTTTAAAAATAATTTCTAAGCTCGTCTATTAAACTAATAGGGTCTTAAAAATTTTTTTTAAGCCTTATAATTTATACGCGAGTTCAGACGGACCTATTGAACTCACAGGCGATGGCCACCCTATGTGATGGTCTTAATTTCCTAGTTGTGAAACCATTTATTTTCTGTTGTACTATTCTGTAAATTCATTTATACTTCTTATGAATGAATGTTCTTTTCTTTTTCATCAAGAAAAGTAGAAAAAAAAACAACAAAAGTAAAAGGAAATTTAAAAGAAAAGCGGCATGTCGCCCTTTTTATTGCTTTCAAAGCTTTTTCTTTTTTGGTTCCTGACATATAATATGAACAGCTTCACTTCATGGACAAAACTAAATAACTTCAACGACAAATAAGTTTAACTAAAGCTTTTTCTTTTTTCGTTTCCTGACATAAATAACTTCAACGATAATATTACCCCAAAAATACGATTATATTACGTCAAATTAAATTCCATGCAGGCCTCGGCTAAAGCATGGCCTAAATGTATTTCTTTTTCGCATCTCACTGTTCACACCAAGAATGGGTATAAGCTCCTTTAGCTAACCCTATTTTTCCTCTTTCACCTCTTCTCCCAACTCTTCATTTTCTACTCTCTCTCTATCTCTCTCCTCTTTGTTCTTCTTCTTGGTCTTCATCCGCATCCGATATCAGCTGCGTGTTGACCATTTGGACAACATCATCGATCCAGCAAGAATAGTTCACAAAGAAAGAGCAATCTGCTCACTGCCTGCATGAATTGACAAAAAAAATTGTATCCCAAAGAAGCAGAAAGCTTATAAACTGGATCGAAGACATGGAAAGAGGCCCCTTCCATCCGATGAACCAGAGAAGAAAGAGGAAGAACACATCTTCCCAATCTACTCACCTCGATCCCAACAAGACATGACGGCCATGGTTTCAGCTCTCACTCAAGTTATTGGAAACAGTAACAAAACCCCAGTTCATCTCCATGCCAACCCATTATCCTTGTCCCAATCCATTGCAGTGGAACCCAACCAATCTCAATCCTGTCAAGATCAAGGTATTACCCATAAAATATCGTACTATTTTCAGAAACCCTATTTTTTTCTTTCTTTCTCTAGCATGTCTATGACCTCCACTTTTCAATAATTTTTGTTTTGGTACTCTTAATAATTTGGTAGAATTCTAGTATGATTTTATTGGTGTCAGCAGTCATGTAGTTCTAACTTTATTTGTGTTGAGTATGATTTTTTTCCTCTTCAATGTAATGAAAATAATTCAAGCTTTATTGGTGTATTACTAAATTTTTTGCCTGCACAGTTATGTTCAATGTTTAGGTTAATCTCTTGCTCAAACCTAGTGCTACTGTCTCTCTCTCTCTCTCAGCCCTAAAATGGACAGCCTAACCATTTTATCCTTGATAGTTTTTCTCTTTGATAATTTTTTTCCTACTTGACTCTAGGAGTCATGGTTGCACTTGTTACTAATGCTTTCAGTATCATCAAACAATGCAAGCGTTATTAATTTATTTTCAAATTTTGCCTGCATCATTGTGTGTAATCTTTCTGCTATCTATTTCTTATACCCAGGATGATTCTCTCTCTCTCTCTCTCTCTCTCTCTCTCTCTCTCTCTCTCTCTCTCTCTCTCTCTCATGCGTCAAATGGAGATAACCTAATCCTTTAATCCTTGATAATTTAACTCTTAATTCTTTTTCTAGTTCAGTCATAGTTTTAAATTTTTATAGTACTTCCCAATTTAGTATAATCAAAGTTTCAAGTGTTATCATAGTGCAAAGGAAAAACCTATCTATTTATTTAACTACTTCAAATCATGTAACCTAGGTGAAGGTAACCCGAAGAAGAGACACTATAGGGGAGTGAGGCAAAGACCATGGGGGAAATGGGCAGCTGAAATTCGAGACCCAAAGAAGGCGGCCCGGGTCTGGCTCGGCACTTTCGAAACCGCCGAGGGGGCAGCACTTGCTTATGATGAAGCAGCTCTTCGATTCAAAGGAAACAAAGCTAAGCTCAACTTTCCTGAAAGGGTTCAAGGCAGAACCGAGTTGGGTTACCTTACAACTCGTCAAGACTTGCGTGTTGACTCGGCTCCTCCTCCTCCTCCTCCTCCTCGTCCAATTCTATCTCAAGAACCTTATCCCAATCTTCTTCACTATGCACAACTTCTTCACAGTGGGGGTAATGATATAAACTATGGCGTTTCGGGCCTTTACCCTATAGGAACATTTGTTTCTCAGTCTTTAACTACCTCATCTTCATCTCCTTCTTCAACAACATCTCAGCAACCTGAAGGAGAGGTTATAAGGTTTTCATCGCAGTTTGGAAGTTCTTATTCTAGTTCTGATCCTCCTAGGAATTGGGGAGACTTTGATTCCAACCACTCAAGAAGGTAATATAATTGCCAAGTTCACCTAAGGAAGACAGTGAAAGATGCATGTACATGGCAGTGCAATATTCTCATGTAAGTCATTACAAGCTTAAACACTCTCTCGTTAATCTCTTTTCAATTATGCTGAGTTTCTCAAGAATTGCTGGTTTGATGAGATTTCCACGTCGTGGAAGAATGTATGGAATTGATGGGTTTTTATATATGAATCTCTCTCTAGAATTTGTGTCAGTATGGATTCCAACATCCACATTTTTCTTGTGGTGCCATGGAAAGTTAATGATTCTTTTGTATTTTACACATGCAAATCCATCTTCTAATTAAAATGGGGCATAAACAAACTCGAAGCCGTATAGTTTGAATTGTTAAATTGGTTTGGGAGATCAGAGTTAGGATTTCACTGCATGATGCTACACGAACTTGTTATTCTTAGATTTAAATGTTGTGAATAGTTAAGTGTGGTTCAATAGTATCTACACTTCACCATGAACATTGATACAAGAAAAAAGCAGATGGAAACCACATAAAACATCCTTAGGTTATCTCTGGTTCATATCCGCGTTGTTCATCTGAATAAGGTACGCTTTTGGATTTACGCTCTTACATTACTGTTTCATTACTTACAATGAATATTTAGAAGTGGCACAATAAGTGTGGGGGGGTGTTTAAAAGCATCATTAATGCAGGACTGCTGAAGTTCATGTATGGTAGGTACTAAGAATTGTAGCCATCGTAGTTGGGTAGTATTTAGTTGCTCTCCTAAGCAAAGGGGTTTTCTACAGCTCAAGTCCATTTCCAACGTATAGTTGGCGATGGTTCCTCTTCCACGAGAGCATAAAAATGGCCAACCTTAATAATAGCATAGTTTTTGAAAGAAAAATACTATTTTTCTAGAACATATGTACAAAAAATCCTTCAAGAATGATGTAGCAATGTCATTATTGTAATGCAAAGTCATCATAATGAGTGTTTTGTTTAAAAGTGAATGACTTTTGTCTAACTACATTATTTTAGTAATAAATTCTTATAAATTTTTCTATTTGTATAAAGCATGAAAGCTGCTTTAGAAGCATTTGGTTAAGGGTAGTAGCAACTGAAGTTGCAATGGCACAGCTTGCTGATATGTAAGCATCATTTTTTAGAACATTAGTTCGAGTTGTTGAGTTGATAGACTATCATTATCTAGCTAGTGAAGAAGGATAATACGTGGTTTCTGATAGAAGGGTGCTATTAGGGCTCCAAAAATAGTTACTTGGACTCCACTCTCTCTCTCTTGCATGGGTGGAGTGGGCTTTTTTCAGAGTGCATTTAGCGTTTACCTTTCAATATACAGAATTTGTAAGTGTTTTAACATGTACAATAACTCGAACCTGTAACACCCACTCCGGCCATTTAGAAGAATTTTCCATTTTCTAGGAAAATTTTGTAAAGAGCTTTCTCGCAGATAGTTGTAAGGAAATTTTGAGATAAGCAATAAATAGTTAACCACTCAAGAAAGATAAAAAAAAAACCATAAGAGTGCAAGTGTTTTCAAACAAGTCAAAAGATGAAACAAAATAGATATAATATACACTTATTGGTGACAATACTTGCTTAAATTTCTGAATGAAATGCACTTATTTTTCGATGTTTGAATTTTTTGAAACACGAAAATAAACTCTTATATAAGTAACAGCCCAGTGCATTGAATGGGCATACATATAATTTGAGCAGTTCACTTACAAAACTTTTTCTAAATTTTAATGGCAATGTATAAGGATCAGAAAAGGAAAAGTAAATTCAGGAATGCTTTAAAAAATTTCAATGCTAGACATGGTTTTAAAATTTCAGCAATATATATATATATATATATATATTGTGATATCTTGATAACAAGAAAAGTCAAGTGAAAATATAACGGCTAAAATGGCAAAAATATTGGTGATATATCAGGAAGTAATAAAAACATTAGACAATGATGAATAAATAAAATATTCAAATAACGTCTACCATGAAAACTAACGGTTGGTATCTCAGTTTTGTGAGTTATTTTGTTCTAGCCAACAATTTTGAATGTAATGTCTAATTTGGTGTTAAAAACATTAAAGTCGACCTTTTTGTTAAACGAAAAAAAGTTTGATCATTCTGATACCAAAACCAAAATAAATAAATAAATAAATAAAAGGTAAGAACATTGACTATTTCTTAATTCCATATTAAATATACATTCTCCAATTTCGAATACTTTTTTTTCCCTATAATATTCAAGTATTTACAAACTTTACAAAAAAAAATTGAAAGAAATGAGTCCCTCCCCTCCCCTCCGCTTTCCTTTCCTGTAAGGGCTAAAAAGAGGATGGCCGTCTTTGGGACGTCCAATAAGGCCCCTACTAATATGGTTTGTTTCAGAAAAATTGTAAATATCAATAAAATTGAGGGTGTATGCAAATATTTTAAATTTTAGGGACCACCCTGGCATAGCTTTAAAAAATAAAACTAACGAAAAAAAAAGAAGAAAAAGAGCACGGTCCAACTTACATTTTCTTTCTTTCTACTGTTTACCAAAGAAAAAACAAAAGAACACAAAAACGAGAAAGAGATACAAGGCTCGTTTGGATGCAACTTTTTATAGGGCTCCATAAAAAAGTTGGGTCCATAACAAAGTTGCATCCAGACGAGGAGAGAAAGCGTACCTCTGCTCTAAGAAACTGCTGGTGGAAAAGAGCAGCCTGGAAGATATGAGCATTTTCCAATGCTTCTTTCATTTAATATTTACATCTTTAAAGTTTGTATGAGAAACTAGAACTCAAGCTGGCAGCTGAAGCTTGAAGAGCTTAGTCTATATATATACATATATATATATATATGTGTGTGTGTGTGTGTGTGCATGCGTGTGTGTGTACAAGTCTGGAAATATAGAACCTGCGACAAAACGTGCAGAAGGCTGAAGATTTCATGGTCATGGAATTCGGCTATGGTTGACGGACAAAATGGAGCTTCAAATCCAATCAAATAAAGGGAAAAGGCCAAACCAACCCATTGGTAGTGTGTTTCCTTTAGCGGATTTTTGACTTTGAGGGAATGTTAATTCTTAACTTCTATCTCAAGTAATTTGCACGCGTATACTTCATTGTAATGTTAAATTGGAACTAGAATATGAGGCCATGTTTGTTTGGCATGATAGGATATAGGAGATAAGGGATTTAATTAATTCTAAGACTATTAGTCCTTAAATTACTAACTTTTGGAGTAATTTTATTATTTAACCTCTAATTCTAAAATTCTAACTCAACTTATCCCACTCTTTTAGATTATATAATATCGTGTATACAAGAAAAAGAATCTCTTCAAATTAGTTATACCAACTCTCTATTGCAGGAACAAATGTGAGAAGAGACTGGACATTCGAATTGTAATCTAATCTTATAGCTTTATTCCGCAAAACAAACATGACCTGAATGTTTAAAAGACAAATCAAACTTGAACTGAACAAACAATAATATTAATAGAGCCATATATTCAGGGGCGGATCCACCAAGAGCCGAGAGTAGGCGGCCGCTTTGAAATTTTGAAATTTTTTTTTCAACTCGACTTATTTTATATTTTGCTGAGTTTCATCTTAATAATTTTTCTCCATTTAAGCTTATTGTACTTAATAATACTTGAGACCTACATTCTAGATTTAAGCTCTAATAATAAATTTTCAGAAGTGTTAGGAATTGGTGGACTTGTTTAAAATTTAGTTCAAATGTAGAAGGATAGTATATACCCATTAGTTTATTTGCTTGTGAAGTTGATATTGATCTTACCGATTGTAACTGCATCGGTTGAGAAAACTTTTTCTGCAATGAAGATTATCAAGACTCCACTACGCAATTGCATGGAAAATAAGTGAATGAATGATTGCTTAGTGTCATACATTGAGAGGAACATATTTAAAACCGTAGACAATGAAACTATTTTGCAAAGGTTTCAAAATATGAAAAACGAAGAGGATTGTTGTAATTTGTTATTTACTTGAATATTATCGTATTCGTTGCTTTATCTTAGAATTAATCATCTTGCTCAGTGGCAAACGGAGGGCGGGCAGGCGGGAACCATGGCCCACCAAAATTTTGAAAATCTTCTTTATATCCTATGAATTTTTAGATATTTTATATATATTATAGTGTATAGCTCTTCCAAATTGCTAAATTTTATTTCACCTTTGTAAATTTTTAAATATTTAGAATATTAAATAGTATATTGATCCTTTAAAAATTAAAATATTTTCTTTAATCCTTTTATTAACCAAAAAATAAAAATTCCCCCCCCCTCCTCAACTAAAATTCTGAGTCTGCTATTGCATATATTGGTGGCTAATACTTGATTGGACATTAAAACGAACCATTATTTTTTGTATGATATAGTATGAAAAAAAAAATCGAACTTGAAACCCAGCTGAAAAAGACCCATAATTAAAAGCACTAAAGGAAGGGATAGTATGAAAAGAATTACTTGTTACTCCTTTTAGAAGTTTCGAGATGATGAATCTCAAACTCCCAAATTCTCCTGTAAGAAAGACAACAACACGTGTCCCTTGGCAAAAGTAATTGACGGCATCCTCACAGAAAAGTTGTGCTGTCTCGGCCGCCCACGTTTTTACCTATTACATACAAAAATTGAGTCTCACAACACCTAATAATATTAATAAAACAATGAGAAAAAAAAAAACTGCAAACCAGAATTTTTTATTAAAAAATAAACAAAAAATGTGATAAAAATATAACAAAATTATTTTTTTATTTTGTTTAACTTTTTTTACATTTTTTTTACTAAAAATTCGAATTTCAAATTAAATGTACGAATTATTTTTGAGATGGAAAACATGTTTTAATCTAACATAATTAATTATTGTCCCCACCTCTCTCTCTTTCTCTCTCTCTCTCTCAAGCTTTCTTCAAACTGTGGTAATTATTCCTCTCCGAATTCGATAGAAAGCTAACAATTTCTTAAAAATTGTCAAAGGTGCTATCACTTGCTGGCATAAATAATAGACCAACCGACCGAATTTAAATTAATAAAAAATGGTCCTAAAGACATTTGAATATATCCTTCCAGTCACCTGCAAGGCACCAAGAGTATACTAGTGGGGATCTATACATCTATTAGTTCGGCGCCTAACCCAACCAGCCGACTTCTTATTTGAGACGTTGTCGGCTTCAAAATCAGTGTCAAACTTTGCGGCTAAAACGTACCACCGCCATTCGTGTGTACCATCAGCAGCTGCAGCCGGGGCGGCAGCGGACTTTATTGCCAGCCAGTACAGTGTTCAAATAATACTACATATATGAATTATTAAAAATATAAAATAAAAAAATATTAATTTAATATGTAAAACACATTAAATTTACAATTTAATCACTATTTAATATAAAACATGTCTACAATTTAAATTTATAATGTATTTCATATGTGTCTAAAGTAATGAATATATTTTGATGACAAAAGTTAATAAACAAAAATTCATGACAAACTACTTGACCAATCCAATATATATCTCTCTATATCTGAAAAGTATGTGTCCAACACCTTGGAAATATGTGCAAATGCCTGATGGAAAATAATACGGATTTTCCTTTGGTATGATGAGGAATTTTTACGGTATTAGCATCTTGTAATCTCGATGCTTGCATTAAGATAAAAAAATAGTGTAAAAAATAGAGATGATTTTGGTGAAAAAAACACTTGTCACAACAGTCACATTTAATGATAACTATTATTATATTAAGCAATAATTATAAACTGTCAACTAAGAACTACGTCTGGTAACTAATTTCGCAGTAACAAAGACACATAGATAGATAATAAGACAGTAAACAAGGACCAGTCAAAAAAATAACAGAGCTAGCTTCACGGTACCAAAGCCATTGACAAATAATAACAGAGCTAGCTTCCCGGTAACAAAGCCATTGGCAAATAATAATAGTAGTGCCAAAAAACTAATTTTGATTTCATTGATGAGATTACAACATGAGGAACAAAGTGCCAAAGTTTATCATTAAAAAACAAATCAGTGAATTCCGAGACGAAGATTGGGCCGATACATATTTGCTCTAGAATTAATGACTTATCTATATTTAAAAGAACTTGGGCTTGAATGGCTAGAAGAGTCTGCAAAAAGCTAAGCATTGCCGATTATAAGTCTCTAGTATGCTGAGCTTCCCTTTGGTAAACCACTTCTAAGCATTCTTTGGCTCTATGAACCTTTGATTGGAGGTAAAAACTCCCACTCTTGGCATTCTGCTCAAACAATTTATCATACTTCTGCACAAACAGACACACACATCGATTAGCACCACGTACAAAATCTAGGCTTCTGCTCATAGGACAGCATGCGAAACAGGAAAAATAGGTAACATATAAGAAACCTGCACGATCTCTTCCCAGGATGAATGCTCAGTGATGCCTAGAATCTGCCTGGCCTCTGGTTCGGCCATAATTTTGCTTGCTCTTCTGACGTTTTGCACTGCTTCTTGAGTAACGCCATTTCTTGAGGCATCTGCAATAAGCAGACAGAAGATCTCAAGCAAAGAAAAATATGAAAAGGTTCGAGGCATCAAGGCAAGGATGGGCCAAGGTGTGTGCCCATCATGATATTTCAGTCACAGGACTTGGAACTATCAAGTCCAAATGCTTCTTGTGTTAAAAAGTGGGAGACAAAAGTGGAACAGATCAATCAGCTAAGAGAGAAAGGCCCAAGTATGACAGCATATGCCATGTTTATTGATGTCTCACATACTTGCCATTTTATGTTAGTAATTGGTACAGAAGTAGATCCTTGCATGAGCACAAGATGGTGTGTATTGGGCTTGCTTGCCCCTTGGTTTTCGCTTTCGTGTATGCTAAAAGCAAGGGTGGAAAGACAGCTGAGACGTCATGCTAATGTGATCACAAGCTCGAAATCACCACACTAACAATTTTAAATTCAACAACATAATGCTAATGGCAGAAATATGAATTAACAAAAACATACTTGTAAGTGCCTGACGATATGCTTGCACCAAAGCTCTAGCCATAATTCCAGAGCCCACAACAATCAAGTTTGCAAGAAGCCTCGCAGCCTGCACCAGCAACCAACAGTCCTTTGAGAACTAATTTTCTTTCCTGGCTTTTGCTCTTTTCCTTACCATAAGTAATATGGTGGAAAGTTTGTGCACGGAACTAAGACAAACCCAAAACCAAAGCCCCCGCGGAAAAGAAGGGGGAAAAAAAACCACGATCATGGTGGACCTCTCCTTCTGATCACAGAAAAAGAGAGCCCACCTTCTGATCATGTTAAATTTAGAATCTCATATTCTCAATCACACTTAACATTGTATCTAGTAAACCAACAAAATTATCACAGGATGACAATCAGTTTTGGTTTCCAAAACTGCCTTTAGTAACTCCCTTTGACAGAACATTTTCAACAATATGAACAAGCCAGATCAACCCCATATAGGACACCATTAGAGCTGAGCTCTCATAAAGAAAACACATCTTAACCAAGCTCAAGCCATTTTAAGACATAATACAGAGTTAATCAAGCCAATCTCGAAAATCTTGACATTCCATATCAAACTTCCACAGATGAAATTGAATTCTAGCATCATCAAAGTTATCCCCAAAGTTCAATCAGAAACTTGCTCATTCACAGACCACACTATGTAAACAAGATTGCAGAATTGCACAGCATCAGGAACACATTTGAAGCAGCCTGGTAAAGAACCTGATGACTATGATTGAAAAAGGGCCTGAATGAAGCTGAAGGTGACTGAAAGTTCGCAAACTCAGATTTTAGAGCAGATAATTGCAACTTTCAGCAAGAGACTTGAATATGGGCCTTGGTTCCCAAACCAATGCTTGGAAGATTCTTCACCACTGAACAACATTAATTTGCAAATCAACTAGGACCCCAAATAGAACCCCTTGCCCATAACGATAAACCAATAAGATAAAACCCGTAAACCAGAATGCCTAAAAGTAGATGTTGGAGGGTAATTAGGCTGATTGTGTAGCTCTATAGGAAATATGGTCGACACTTAGATGACGAGAGACCAGCGAAGGTAGATGGTGCGAGAGTTGAGGTTGAATTAGGAGGATGGGGGGGAGAGAGAGAGATGCTGACGGAGATCCAGAGGCAATAAAGAAGAAGCTCTAGGCTGCCAAAATAGAGTGATTACTTACTTGCTTGGAGACGAAGGTTGAGGGCATCAAATATTTGTAGGAGGGCCGAATTTTGGAGGCTAGCTCACTTGAGCAAGCCAGGGTCACATGCCTAAGTGGCGAAAAGAGATAGGTGGCTCCCTCTGCCTGACTAGATAAATGATAGATAAAGCAACCACGACTAATAGTGGTGCCAAAATCCTCAAACACCTTTAGGGCCGCAAAGGTGGACAAGTGCACTCCTTACGTACAAGAAAATATGGAGTGCACACGTGTCTTTGTTTTCACCTAAAGAATGTTTTTTATGGAGGTATCTCTCTCTAACACCGCCAAGGCACAAGTCTCCGAGAATGGAAGAAAAAACACCTTCACGAATCCTCATGGAGCCGCTTAAACTCCCCATGACTAAGGCATCAACCCCAACGGGATCTTTAGGCCCTGCTCTTGACCTAGGTTGGCGCAAGCGTATTCGGGTGCCGTTCAAAGATAAAGGGACTAATGAATAGGAGGGACAAGTTCGAATGGAAGATCACTTGGCCAAGTCGAGTTTGTTGAGAGTGTCACCATGAGTGGGAGGAATGATGAGCAGAGTTTTGCTCAACCAAGATGAGAGGTTATGTCGAGGCATTTGGAGGAGCATATTAAGAGATGCCTCTAAGTTGGTCCATGAAGGCCCATAAAGGCTTAAGCTCGGGGCCAAGGCACCCACACATTAGCCGCAATTGGCGTACCTAGGCCCCAGAGGGGAGCATCAGGACACGTAACGATGTTTAATTCGTCCACATGTCACCTCATGAGGCTAATAGGTGGGCCCCAGACTCCCAGGTTCATGAGATGATGGCATGGCAATCACATAGCATGCCACAGGAGATTGGGAAAATTTACCCGCAACAAACTTAATCAAACCTAAAGACTGGAATGAACTATCCAATTCATAAGGAATGAAATTCGGTATCTACTCTATCTATTTGATTTACCATAAAGCTAGGCATACCAAATCCGTCAAGCCCAGTCTTTTCATTGCGCTTAGGCGCGAGGGTCAGTCCATCTTCACTATTCACTCTAAAAGTAAGAACAGATTTCCTCGAGTAGAATCATATCCAATCTTCCTGCCCCAGGACAAGCAACTAAATCCAGTTCATTCCCAAGGAAAAGGGCTAAATACCCTTGACGAACTTAAATAACCTAACTAAAAACAAATCAGCTCTTTTTTCCTCATTAGGCTCCTAAAACAATCTCCAACATCACGTCAACAATTAATTAAGCAAAACAAGTTCTACAAAAGAGATTAGAAGGGTACATGGCAACACAATGTAACCACCTGGGAAAAAACAATTGGAGTTCTGCCAAGGTTTATAACCTTGCTCCTTAGGAAATACATACAATGTGACTACAACTTAGTGCTTTCCCTACGAAGAGAAAATGAAATGTCTAGTGACTAATGAATCTCTTAAACCAAATATGAAAGCAACCAAGATGTACAGAACCCTAATGATCTAAAAGTAGGTAACGGGGGTTGGGGACTGGAGCATGTAATTATGTAAAGAATGTTTCTGATTCATATTTCCATAGAAAAACATGAAACAATTTAAATGCTGTTGAATAAATTGCAAACGCAAAAACCTAGAAAGCTAGAAGGGCATAAATGTAAAGCCAGTTATATGCAAAAACACAAAATTTGCATTATGGAATTAATTAAGCATACATACCATCTTGAGAGATGAAGGAAATAAAAATTCCAAAGGTAAGGCAATCAACAGATAAATTAGTTCAGAAACCTACAAAAACAAAAACCACCATCAGTAAGAATTTTCCTATTAATGGAATCCTATTAAGTGACCTACATGTAGTGTACATTTGTGTGTGCACCAATGTGTGTCAACAAGGGCACAAAACAAAATATAAGGTCTTGGTATTCGAAAGAAAATAATAAGTACAACAATTAATTTTTTTAGCACAGGGTTCCAAATCTGTACAACACAACACAAACTTGAAGGAGAACCCAATTCATTGCATATAAGAAAAATAATAGTTTGACATTGAACCCCATAGTTAAACCACAAGCAAATTGAACCTTAATCCATTACGTCACGTTCTCATTAAGTTCAAGGCAGCCATGTCCTTCCTCCCAATCCCAACCCATGTTCTTCTTATTATTCCTGTTCTCCTTTTAGTACCTTTAATTTAGGTCATACAACTCATGAGATAAATGAATTGATTGCTCTTGGAATTTCCCTAACTAAAAATCACCAATGAATCACCAACAATATTTTACTAGATTGAACTTTGAAGTATACATCCCAATGCAAAATGCTCAAGAAGGTCTTCTTTACGCGAATTCCCATTCATCAAGTTGAAAATGCCCTCAACGTAATCTAATGACTTGGATTTATGTTAATTTTCCTTCGTTTATATACATATAAAAAATATTAAAAAAAAAAACAGCAGAAATCATGAAACTACGAGCTTGATTCTTCAGGTTCATAAGCAGAAGACCACACTGTTAGAATTATACAATTACCCAATATTTAAAGCTCACATGAGCGAATACAAACCAGAGATTTTCACGATGACAAAGTCAATACATCAACGATACAAGCGAAACAAGAGATTTAACGTATCAAAACCAGACAATTCACCTCCAAGAGAAGACAACAACAATTAGGATAATATTAGCTAAACAGAAACAAGAAAGAACTCACAGAGATAGTCGAAACTCATCCGTTAACGAATTAGGGTTTTACAGGGAGAAGTCCAGGGTAGCCTTACGAGTTAATTACGACACGAATGAAGAGAAATAGAGAAGCATTCAAGCATCCAGAAGTCCCGAGCAGACCCCGCATAGGCCCCAGGCGGCCGACTCAACCATTAGTATCTTAGGGCCTTTGGCAGCAGTGCAGTGATAATTACTATCAATTGGATCCGGCCCATTTATCCAATGGGTTAGAGAAAGCCCAGACGCAAATGGGCAAAGTGGAAACTGATGATTAGAACTAAATCAAAGTTCCCACGAAAAATTTTATTCTGTTTGGTTTCTATTTTAGGAGAACAGAGAACACAAAGGATACGTGGTTTCTATCTTCTCTTCTTGTTGAATAGTTATTCTATTATTTTCGTTCTTCTTTCCTTTCCAGTTCAAATAACCAAAAATAGTTTTATTTTCACTTTCCTCTTATTTTCTTTACAAAATTAAAAGAAGAAAAGAAGTTACTTTTCCTTCCATATTCTCCCTCATTAATGTGCTAATATATATGTGTCAGTACACACCTCAATTTTATAAAAATTATTCAATGTTCTTGGAATATCACGTCACTCTTATTTTAATATTCTTTATCTTAGATGGCTTCAATGTGAGTTTGAAAGGTGTGTTGAAACTTACCTAATAAGAGAACCTATGCATTTGTAAAAACAAACATGACATTCCAAGCGCATTGAATAGGTAAGAATGATAATCAGCACCCTGACAAAAGTCATTTACACAAGGAGGGTATCCCCTAGTTGAACTTCAATCCAATTTGCCACACCCATAAAAGTATAGGACAATCCTATTGCTAGAATAATAGTGGCTATTGTCAAGGGGGAGTACAATCTGGTTCCTGCAGCCAAAGAATCGAATCCCATTTGAGTTTATCAAAACCTGCTGATCCATGTAAGACACAGATCTCAGGACTGCTCATTTTCCCAGGGCAGACTACAATCTGGCTCATGGTTCTACCTGTATCTAATTTGATGACTTTTAAAAGGAAAACAAAGACTTAAAATAATAAGCACACAAGATAAACCATGCAACACCAATGTCTTGAATATTAATTATTCCCAAATGTTACATCAAATACACTGATTCTGTGAAGCATCCAATATGACAAACATGTGTAGCAGCTTCTCTAAAAAATGTCAAGAGCATCATTATCAGCTATTTGTAAATGCTGGAGGCCTGATTTACCAGCCCCTACTGGGAAAGAAGCTATGAAAAACCAATGTAATCAGTTCGAAAACCAACCAAAAGAACACAAGATGAAAACCAGTTATATGAAATTCATTTGATGTTTCAACTGAAGGATGAATCACTGGAAATCATCATCCGAACGCACATTTAGAGGACTTGAAGGCGAATCAATTGCTTCCTCAGCTTCATTCTTTTCATTCCCAGCATCATCAATCCTTGACAAGCCATCCCCAGCATCAATTTTCTTTCGCTTGCACATCCTCTCAGGTTCCTGTTCTGTCAGAAGACTAGCATCGGTTTTCTTCCTCTTGAGCTCGTCCTCAGCTCGAGGATGTGGCATATCATTTTCTTCAACCGCAGACAAAAAGACTGATCTCTTCTTTGAATCAGATGCCTCTTCACCAGACCTCTCAACAGTATCATCGTCTTCTTCTGCCTTACGTTGGAGTCCCTCTATAACCTCCATCAGTTCCCTGTTCACCTGTACGAGGGAGGTATGTTTTAGTTGACAGACTGGGTTCTCAGAAGAGAAATGAGAGGAAAGTGGAAAGAAAGACCTAATTCATGAAAGCAATTCTACCCCTGATTAGATTGATGAATTCAACCTTTATTTTGTAGTCCTCCATTTTCCAGCAATCAATGAAAACAAAATCTAGTTTTACAGAAACAATAAGTGGTATGGTGTTCCAAACCTGAGGATTTCTAAGGAACTCAGATATGTCAGTTGGGCAAGAAGGACACTTCATGACATTCTTTTGGGAGCGAAGAGTGCGTCCACCCAGACATGTTCTCTCTCTCACAAAAGTCTGCCCAGCAAAGGTACCTTCCAGGCAGGATTTGCAGAAGTTGTGACCACATGGTGTCGTGATAGGGAGATTCATCACTTTTTCACATACAAGGCAAGAGAATCCTGCACACAGGGCCTTAAAAAATGAGAATACTGTATAATCTAAAATAATGCAAGTAAGATATATACCAGTCACCCCATAATAGGAAGTTTAGCTTAAGTATCCCTCATAAAAAAACTGTAGTATCAATTTAAAATCAACTCGCAGTCACCAAAAATACCAAGTTTTGTTTCTTAATTCTATGATCCCTACCAGCTTAATTCAAAACAAGGATACACAACATGATGCTATAAGTAATCATGATTAGGCCACTCTTGCAACAAGCTAACTTACTAGAACACATAGGTCACAGATATTGTAACGACAAAAACATAGAAAAACAGAAAGGAGAAATAGAGAGTATGGTCAAACCTATGTTAACTGTAACGCAGATCGTTCCGGTACGTGGAACGGGAACGGGAATGTGGTACGCCACTTGTTCTAAAATATGGTACGTTAAGAGTAGACTTCTATAAAGTATACTATTATAATTGAAGTACTTCTGAAAGAATTTTCTTTAATAATCATACATTTAATAAAACATGATTTATATTTTTTCAAATTAATCATCTAAAAACATATTCTAGGAGTATTCTGGTCCATTTTCTTGCAGATTGTTATACCAAACTTTTATTCTTTCTATATTTTTGTTCATTATAATTTATGTTTTTTCCTCCGTTAGGTAACCTTTAAAGATGTAAATAGAAAAAAAGTTTTGGATCGCTAGATTCACCGTTTTGGAACGCTAGAGTACCATGTTTAGGAACGCCGTTCCAAAAACGTAATTCGCTAGGGTAGTAAAGTATTATGATAACATAGGGTCAGACCTTTCAGAATTCTCTCTTTTAGGGATGTATTCTGAGCTTTCCTTATAGCTCTCCTTTCCTGCTGCTGTCCATCCTGAGGATAATTTGTAGTTACCGGTTTTTTGCTAGGAGGTGGTGGCTTTTTCCACTTCCAACAAGCTTCTTCCTCCTGAGATTCCAAATCAGAACTAATTAAGTACAAAGAATTAAATGTTAAACATTGACCAGGGATTTGGATTTCAAGTGATGATCATAAAGGATTTCAAAAGAAAAGAAAAAGAAAGATAATAATTAAGGATCCAAGTAACATCAGTAAATAAATCATTTTCTGACTGTTTGTGCCTATAATCGAGACTCAAATCAATACTATCTATATTATAGGTAGCATAGGATGATCGGTACACATACTTCAGATCAGTAAAATAACATTTAAAAAAAAAGAAATGGCATCCACTCACATCATAATCCCATGATGGACTCTCCATCCTCTCAGTAATATCAGTCACCTTTTTAAGTTCAGAAATAACTGGCAAGGTTCTAACCTTGTCCCCCTGCTCGTCGCTGAGATTAGGATTGGTAAAAATTGTTAATGAAATAGTTATATTACAGAAGAAAAACACAAGCATAACTAGACACAGACCTTGACCATGGTGCAGGAGAGTTGTCACATCTCACAAATAAGTATCTGCAGACCTTGAAGCCCTAGTAGAACAAAGCCCTATCAGTAAACCTTCCGGTGAAGACAAAAGACAAACAATCTAATTGCCACTAGGTGCTCTGATTACAAAAGGTTACCTGCTTTCCAACTTTTTGCCAGCATTTCTCTATCCTGTAGATGCCATCATATCGCAACCCGCCCTCTGGGGCATAGGAAGAACGCTTCTCTTTATGAGATCTGTCCACAAGTGGAAATGGAAGAAAAGAATAGAGATAGAATATCTACTTAACTTTCTTAGTAGCACAGTTCACATTAGAAAACAGAGAAGTATCCATGGCAACGGAACATACATTACTCCCTTTTGAAAGCAGATAACTTAAACCAGACAACAAATACTGATTGTTACAAGTTCCATACTACACAGACTATGAAGAAGACAATGACCAACTGACTCAATCTAACCAGGACAAAATGGATATGGAAAACCTGTTCTTTTTTAAAATCCAGAACTAGAGTTGCCAAGTGCGCTCTCTCTCTCTCTCTCTCTCTCTCTCTCTCTCTCTCTCTCTCCTCTCTCTCTCTCTCTCTCTCTTTGGGTGGCAAGTCCTTTGGCATTGCAACATGAGCTAAAACAAAGACTTGTCCAACTGTTTAAGCTCCACAGTTGCCTGTGATACAGTTATACATTATTAATATAGAAACTCATAAGCTCGCATATGCATATAAACATACTCGAACTACCAGATTGCTTACAATCCCAAATGAAGTACTATAATTTCCGAAAGTTTGATGATTTCTTCTCGAGGTTATGGACCAAAAATGGTGCCATATCATACAGGCCAATACTCAATAATCCAACACCATTACTTAAGCGAGCTCGGCCTTAAGCTAGTGAACAACAATCCAAATACCATAACGATCTGCATTCCAAACAAGGCTTTTGAAAGAAGGACAGTTCCCTTCCACTCTAAGATCTAGCAAATCCAAAACAAAGAATCCTCTTTCTTCAAATTTCTTTTTAAGAGAATCATATATGGAACATGGCAATTGGCAAATTAAGAGCCCAACCTAAAATGGATACTCTCAGTTCGATTCATTCTACTATAATAAATTTTCATAACCACATGGACAATTTCAGCATTCTCATAACTACTGATTATTCAGGACTGTTTGAAAGAAAAACATTCTTGGGATTAGAATTACGTCAACACTTCCAACTATGTCATATCTATAGACTATAAGCCTACCTTGTCGTACTAGATTCAGCCTATGTAGCTTAGTGCATTCTCATTTTCATCCCTGGTCCTCATAGCATAATTATCTACGTTCCAACTAATATAGTTAAACACAATGTATGGACGCAAGGGAAGTAAGACCCTCCCATTAATGTAATAACCACGCCATCTTAGATTGTAATCCAGGAATGCTAATGCCTTTCATATGTTTTAATCCATGCAATCCTGAATAATTGGCTCACAATCAAATTATTATAGATTAAAGCTACCAGAGCAAAATTCAGGTTCCATAATGGTGATTACAACCTTTGGTGCACAAGTCCATGGTCTGCTGCGCAGCATATGCTTCAACCCAATAATGATTCTCCTAAATCCCGAAAATCCAAAATTATATAATCAAGGACCTATTAAAATTTTGATCTCTAGTATCTATATCTTCAGTTATTTAGGTATCATATCATTGCTTGACAACTTGCACAACAATTCAAAAAAAACAAGAAAAGGAATGAAAATGATAACCTGAAGAAGTATAAGCTAATGAATCACAGTCAAAGACAAAACTCCACAACACTTTCATAATACACACCTTCAGTCTATTGGCTTCTTAACAGGATTTCTTAAACTTAAATAGGAGAGACTAGGATGACTACCGTCATAGCTAACATTATGTAGCATCAAGGTAAAAATAATAATCGGTATTTATCATTGCACATGCTTGATGGTGTTGGAAGGCTACATGACTAGTTGAAATAACTATTGAGTGTGTTTGAACTATTGTAAACAACTTCAAATATTTGAAGCATTTCTTACTACATGATATCATGCCTAGAGGTCAGGAATAAGGAATCCGGGTGTAAACTATCATATAGATGATACAATAGTGTGTGTCTAGCAAATTTAAACCTTCATGGATTGGAATCCAATACACAGATACTTCATAATTATCAGAAAAGGAAAAGTCAAACCACAAAAAAGAACAAAGTGGGAACCCCTGTACTTTAATACTTACCTAACAACTCGGACTGGATAGCCTTTTTTGCAGCTAACTCGTAAAGCTTCGTTATAGTTCTCAAACTTCTGATCAAATGATTGCTCCTTGTTAGTTCGTTTGTTCCCACTAAGATCCCTTCCACCACTGCCATATAGAGCTCAGAAAAATAGATCAATACCAGAATAGGTGTCTACAAATTAAATGTAAAAGGTTTCCTAAATGACAAAAAGAAAAGTATCAACAAAATATAAGATGTACAATTTTATAGTGGCAGTCGATAAAGATATTAAATGAATTGGGAGGAACATAAAGCATATAAACAAGGTCCTACTAGAACTTCCAAGCCACAGTTGAGCACACCGTGTGTAGTCCTTTAGTGGCATACAAAATATTTACAAAAGAAAACCACAGAAAGCAGATCACATCTCAAAATAGTAATGTAACGGGACGTTACAGTATGAAAACAAGATAAAAATTAAAATTAAAATTTGTAAGAAGGAGAAGAACCCTCATTACAGCTCTCAATTCCTTCTGTTCCCCTTAAGTTGACATGAAATTGATAACCTAAGGTATATCACAAATGAATTGACTGATATACTTACCAAACCAGCCCATATGAGCAAACCATAAAACCATTCTTTATCTTACAAGAAATGCAATTCATTAACAAATCGAGTACTAGAACATGGGCTGAAAAACAACCCATACCAGTTAAAATCCAGGATACGAGTCACATAAAAAAACCAAACCTTCCTGTGTAGAGGAACCAATCTCCATGATCCTCATCATCCTCGTAACCTCCTGAAAGTACAACAGACTGTGCACCATGTTTTGATTGGCCACAGATCCCTGACACATGTGGAAGGTGAACACCCCATTGCCTGCATTCAAGCCGATCCTCCCACCAATCCCCAACCAACACCCCCCGGTACCTCTCTGGATCACTCTCAGCAAGGATTGGTCCAAAATGATCTGGTGGGACAGTTACAAATATTTTCCCACTCGCAGCATTGGCCTTCCCAGCTTTCTTTGCTCGCTCTGTCGTATATGCCTTATCAGGTCGGTTTTGGTTATGCACAAAATACTGAAGTTTATCAGGATCAATGGAGTCATTTGATTTTGACATCTTGGCTGTCCGGATGGCAGCAACAAGTGCAGAGTTTATGCGAGGCTGATTCGCCATTTTAGGGGGAATACTGCTACGACACTTAGCACAAGTATGCTTCCCTTGACCAATCCACTTCTTGAAGCATTTTAAGCAGAAATTATGACCACACGGTGTCTGGAACAAGAGATAGCAAGATCATTGTCAACTAAATGTCGAACAATCTGATCAAAATAAATTATAAATTGAAATCCAAGTGGAACGTTAAAACAGAGTAAAAAATAAAAATCAAGATCACTTTGTGCTCAGTTTCAGAAATAGGTATCAACCGTTTCAGAAATAGATATCCACCTTGTCCAACTTCAATTACCAACAAAGGCAAATTTAGACATTTATAGTCCATGTCAAGTCAGCTGGAAAAAAAATGCAATTCAATTTATGGAAATTTTGGAATGTAATAGAGTCTATGCATCTCAGCATTTAAAAGGCCCACCTAACTGGTGGCGTGCACCATCGTTTGTGAATCACACACTTCTTCGCTACACTAGTGGAACTGCATGTCGATGAAACAACTAAACAACATGCAATTACTTAAAGTTGACTTTCTACTTAATATTAGAAAGGAATATCAAATCAGTCCAACTTCAATTGCCAATTCAGGCAAGTCAATAAATCAGTATTCCTAACTCAGACAGCCAAATCAAGCAAAAGCATGCAGTTTTCATCACCAAAAATGCCCCAAGAAAAAAGTGTCTACACATCTCAACATCAAAAGTGGCACCACAATAACATTGATGTGAAACCTCTGAAGGTGAACATGGCTAGATTTTTTGGTTCTCTTAACTCAAATGTCACTGAGGTTAATGAGCACAAGGCATTAAAATGTTCATTATGGGGAAAGACTACAACATACAGGAATGGGAGAGAAAGAGTTGACTCAGAGTGAAATAATCAACCACATAAGAGGCGTAGGAGAGAAATTCAGGGAAAGAGATTGCAGACACCATTAAAAGAACTAGTCAAATAATAACTTCGAGAGATCTAAACTTAAATAGGCGAGAAACAACCACCCTGAAGTACGAAAGTGACTTGCAGCAGTCTACCCAGAAAAGAATGAAATACAGAATCATAGAAACCGAATACCGCAAGAGATTACTGATCTGACAAACATATGAACCCTAGTTAATTTTCCATATATCCAGGAAAATAATTTTAAACAAATTTTAAAGTGAGAAACGGCCCACAACAAACATCAAACAGTAGCTGTGGTAGGAACTCTAACATTGACTAAGTGGGAAATAAACACCTCGAAAAGTTGCTCTTTACGAGTTCAAATTTTCCTTATCAGACGCTAGAGTTCCCTGAATGTCCTTAGAGAGGAAGGGAGGGAGGGAGCGAACTAGGAGATGTCGGAAAATAATTAAAAGAAAAACTCCATGCCAGTCAATTGAACCCAAATCCACACAGATAAACTTCACTTCCATGACTGAGAATGTATTCGGAATTGAACAATTACGGTACTAGTGAGAAAACAAATGCAAACAGTAAACCACTATTGCAATACACCCAAGAAACAAAAATTACCACAAATTCATGAACGCTTGAATATCAGATGTATCAAAAGATTTATAAAAAAAAAAAAAAAAAAGAACAAGCCCACGAAAGTTAGTCTAAATCAAACAAAAACAAAACAAAATGTAGATAGTATTTTACAATTCAGCAACGCAGACACAAATGTATATTCAGAGAGAAAGAAGCATGTCGGAGCTTGATCAAGATTCAAGATCGAACCAATAACAAGAGCTATACTAGTACACAGATGCACATACATGAAAAAACTGGAATGAGAAGGAACAAGACCTATACCGTAACAGGCCTCTCCGGTAACTGCATACAAAACGAGCAGTTGAAGCCCTTTCCAACAAGTTTAAGGACTTCATTCCCGTCGTCAACCTTCTTCTTCCCCTTCTTCTTGGACCTATCCCCCTCGTCATCGGACGATTCAGCTGGTCCACTCAGGAGCTCCTGCCGCTTCTTGGCCTTCTCTCGTTCCGTGAGCGATGTATCGGCCTCGATCGCGCGAATCGCAGCGATGAGTTCGCCGGACACATCATCCCCTCCGGCGACTCCCCATTTGCCAGCGGCAGGCACCGGAGCGTCACCGTCACCGTCTCCGTCCTCCGGCATCCTACAGTCTGGACACTCCCACTGGAGTGTAGAGGCTAGGGTTTCGGGCCGGACGACGAGGCAGCTCACGTGCCAGGGCGTGAAGCACGTTTTACAGGTGAGTTTATCCTCGTCCGGCGGGTTGGCCTTGCACAGCATGCAAATGCCGTCGCCGTCGCACGGGAGTTGGCTAACTTGCGCCATTGCGAGCTTATACGCAGAGACAATGGGTTCTTTACAGACAAAATGAGAAATGCAGTGATATGTATAGAGAGAGATAGATAATCATACAGAGAGCTAGCCAGAGAGCCGCGGCTTATACATAGAGAGAGAGAGAGAGAAAGAGGAGACGATGGTAGGGCTTGATCGTTGGACTATTTGTGACAGAGTGGATAAAGGAGAGGGAATGGTGTATACAATATATATATAGTTGTATATAGATATAGAGAGAGTGGATATGTAGAGAGACGGCGTGTTTTGAAAATGGTTTTGAGGGGGGTTTTGAATTTCGGTTATGATCTGCAGGACTCGAGTACAGTTAACTTGTGTGGGGTCAGGAGAACTATTGGTCCAGGGCGTGCAAAAGTCAAACACGCGACAACTTTTGCTTGACAAAGTTAAATTCTGACCAACCATTCCATTTACTGGCTCGATCCCATACCTCGTCCGCAGACCGTCGATCCTCCCGTCATGTACCATTTATATAATGGAAAAAAGAGTTTTTAAGAAAGGAAAAAATAAGAGCAAAATTGCTTGATATGACTAAACTGTCCTTAATACCAATTCATTACTATGACTCTGCCACTGCCATACTCTTGCAGCCATGCTCCATATTGTTTTGATTTGTGCAATTTCTAGAGGAGTCTTTGGTTTTTCTTTTAAGATAGAATGTTTTATTTTAATTAAATCATCTAATTTAATGTTCACAACCAATGGGCAGACCTACAAAAGAAGGATTTGCTTAAATTAAAGATTTGATTGTATAAATCACGCATTTGTTGGTATCCTAAATCACGCGTTTGTCAGTATTAAAACCTAAAACAAATCTCATATGAATAAAAGATGATATGCGAAACTGTTTAGAAGTTGTAAAATCGAATGTTGTGCTCATTTTATATCTTTTGTCCATTTCATTAAAGTTTTTTAACACGTGGTAGGGTCGTCTATTTTCACGTGATACTCATTAAGTTTCTCCGTATTTCTCTACGAAAATTTTTTTACTAGTTGTAAAGATATCGAATGTTATGCTTGTTTTGTATCTTTTGTCTATGTTATTAAAGTTCTTTGACACGTGGTAGGATTATCTATTTTCACATGTACTGAATAAACTTCTTAGTATTCCAATTAAATAGGAAATGCGAGGGAAGTAATCAAATCTAAGTCTATATCACTTCCATGTCCTTGCATTATAGTTAGTAACTAGATTTGTTAACTATATAATTCACATTATAGGTTAGCCATGTATGCTATGTGTACACAATTTATTTTATTTGTTGATACTTTTCTAACTTTTATTGATGTGTAGCTTTAATAAACTCCACTCCTACATAACAAAAGAGAAATAACTTAACTTTCTTTATGTGAAATATTTGATAGGACTATTTTTTTTTTATCGATGTAATTTTTTTGATCAATGTTCAGTATGAATTAGCCACTCCACAATGGCTCTGATGCCCATCTAATGCCTTATGAATACAATTTTAATGTGTCCAAAAGAATATTTCTCTATCTTCACATAGAGGTGATTCTTTTTAATGCATTAAAAGAGGGTTGGAGGTGGCTAACATGATTGTTTAACGATTGTCTATAGCACAAGATGAAAGTATACCACCACCCGTCTAAGTACAGGTAGAATTACAAAACGTGGCAAGGGCATTAGTGAGTCCAAAAGACAACTAAATCATCAAATGCCTTTTGTTAGTAAGGTTGCTTGCTTGTCACTATGTCGTCTTTGGCTAGTCTCGTTTTCACAATATGCATTTGAAAGTAGCCTAACCGTTTATCCGTTCGAGAAATATTTCGAGATGAAACTGTCAATGATAATGAATAACAAAAAGTATTATACATGTCTTTTGTTCTTCTCTCCTATTACTATTTTTACATCCACAACTGCAACATGTCATTTAACCTTATTCATTTTCAATTATAAAAGCGACCAATCAATTCCATAATATGCATTATGTAAGGAGTGGTTGCTTTTAGGCACACTTCTTAGTTGCTTTTACCTTTTGCCCTTTTTTTTTATTTATTATCATCGAGCAAGTATTTAAGACCCTTAACTATTTTCTTTGTTGACAATGAAACTTGTCCTCTATCCTTTCACTCGTCAGCCCTAAATTCAAAATTTTAGAGGTCATACATAGTATTCAAAATAATGAAATTTCAGTAAAATGCAAATATGTATAAGTACAAAAGTAAGACAACACTAGTTTGAGACAACAACAGTGTTGCGTTTTCCAAAGGTAACGTATTTATCTATCTCATGATAAACTTATTTGAAGTAAGACAAACTATTTGTGGAAAAGTTTTCTTCTTTAAATTTAGAGTAATTACTTAGTATAATCTCCAATTTAGTGAAGAAAAAGATTCAATAAACTTATAAGATGCTTATTTGTAAATCATACTCTCATGTTTATATGATTGTAAAATAACCAAAATTAAATTATTCGAATTTGACTTTAAATCGGTTTAGAAAGTGCTTATCTAGAATTGGTTTTAAATGAATAAATAAACTCAATCATATTTTGAAACTTCTACGAATGTTTACTGGAATTTTATTCCCTAAGCTCACAAGCTCTACATGATTACATAAGTACCAAGCTACCCAAGGTGAAGATAACTCTAGTAGTTTACTCAAGAATTCAAAAGAGACATCAGTAAGCTCAACCTTTGTAGAGCCATGCCAAGCTTTAAAAGTTCGTTATCAAATTTGCGTAAATCTTTTATTACCCTATACGTGTAAACATTTTTATTTTTTATTTTTTGTATTTGTGAAATGACACTTGTAGCCTCAACTTAACTTTAAAATGCTTACTAGCCGTGAAAAAAAAAATACTAGCTATATTTGTCATATGCACTATTCAAATCATAGTATAAATGGTTTATAACCCCTTGCCTCAATAATTTTTTTGCTCATTTCATGCCTAATTAAACATCATGTTTTTGGCAACTACACAATGTTATAAACAAAACAAAAATTGAATAATTGTTAATATTATAAAAGGTATGTTTTTGGCAACCTCCAAATAAATATGTTGCAAAATTTCTAATTAAATCGTCACTCACAACCTTCTTTGTTTAGATTAGTTGTTGAACACATAAGGATACATAATAAATAAAACAAAGGAATTTTAGCTTTATAATTTTAAAAGGTTAAGAACATTGCATTTCTACGAATAGAAGTAGGGAAAAATATTTTTTCCAATATTAATTTAGATAGGAAATTGTCATTTCCAATTAATTCTATAGTCACTTTTAGGTTTCGTTAAATTTTTTTAGTTAACTGAAGTACTTTCATGTAAACTTACTATATTGTTTTTAGTTTTTAAGGTTATTTAGTACATGGACCAACATAGAGAAAAGAATATTGATTACAGTTTGCATATCAATATAGTATTTCGCATACATTTAGTTCGTTGATGATTCTATCTTTAGGGCTTTCTTCTTTATGTGAAATTTGAAGATAAAAATAAAAAATTAATTCATATTAATTCAACTCAATTATTTCTAAACAATTAGCTGGAATTGAGTTACATGTTTAACAACAATTTTCATCACTTTATATAAAAAGATCAAATTTCACTTAAAATTGAAATGGGTTCTGCATCATTGGGAAACGGCTGGTTGAAAGGAATTCACAATTAGCAATTGCTATATAAATAAAAAATGGAGGAGGTATAAAAAAAAAAAATAAAAAGTGATGAAAAACCAAACCTTACTTCTCTTTTTAGTTTTAATAACCAAACAAAATGATTCAAACAAGAATGGCAATAGTCATAATAACAAGGTTCATGAGGGGTATTATAGGAAAATCAAACATCCCTTGTTCTTCTTTAAAGATTATAATTTTTGTATTGCACTATTCATTTGGCCTCAAGTAAAAGTGGGTGAATTAATTAAAAAAAGGGTATATATATATATATAATCTCAGAATCCGTTCAATATCTCTTCGCATTTAAAGCTGTAAGATTACCTCAATCTTTGGTTGGTAAAAAGCCAATTCAATAATGATGACTTACCTTTTCTTACTTTTTTTATAATCCTCTTCTGTCATTAATTCTCCACTCTGTCCCTATCTCCCTCTCTCTCTCACATAAATCGTCCAATCTCTTTCTGTCTGTTTCACACATTACCCCAAAAGGAATTGATATAAAATTTGTTATTTTATGCATGAAAATGTTACGTGTTCGAATTTCACTGTTTGAAAACGGCTCGAAGAGTGAGAGCCGTTGGGCTCGGTTGTCTATACTGGATCTTTTTAAGGTGAAAAGACCAAAAAGGTCTTGGAACGAAGTGCCGCAAAACGCCAAACTTTTCCTGAACTACCATGTCCACTTGCCATGCATGGGACAGAAGCGGAAGTAAAATCACCTTTATTATACATATAAACACTGGTTTTGTTCTTATATAATGCTATATCTGCTATAAAAGAAATAACTTATATTATATTTTTCTTTTTTAATATATATATATTTTTATTTTTCTCTTTTTTGGTTATTATCAAAACTATTGGTTGAGTTATTATTTATAAGCATCCAAAATAACGTGCAAGACTTAAACTTTTAATAGAATTCGAGATGGCTCATAAGGTTAGTCATGACCTCACAACAATATTTAATTTATTTTTTAAATTCATTTTTTCACTTTAGAATTAGTTGAGTCTAATATTAATTTATTTAGGTGAATCTTATAATCTTATGTCTAAGAATGAGAAAAGAGATTAAGAAGTGAGATTATACATAAAATTACTATGATTGATTAGGATTAGGGGATGGATGTCCAAAGATGAATTGTTGTCATTAATTATGAAACTATTTTATTTATTTAATTCCTTCTTATCTTGTATTCAATTAGAGAGAATTTAGTGAGCTGTACACCAAATTTATTGTCATTGAATTTTGCACCAAATGTATTCTATTTTTTTAGATTTGAGTATTGTTAATATCATCCTCTCATAAGATTATTTTATCTATTAGATCTTATTAGGACAAATGTTAAAAGCATACATTATCTGATTGCACAAAATTTTAACATTTTGAACAATCAGATAAAATATGCATAAAATATATCTTTAAGAGTATATGTTAGTATTTGCTTTCTTTTTTATACGCAATGCAATTTGTCTAAATGGGCCTATTTGGCATCGTTTTAGAATTTTTATTTTTTGTGTTTTCAAAAATAAAAATAATAAAAATGCTATTGTATTTATTCTTCTTATGAAAATGGTTTTTAGTAATTCAGAAAAATATATTTTTTTTTGCTTCCTAAAAGTGAAGTGTTTTTAAAGAAAATTTCAAAAATAGTTTACAAAGTGGAGTTTTAGTGATTTCTAAAAAGTAAACTTTTTTCGGGTAAACGAACATGGCCTTCGTATATCTGCATTCTCATTTTTACCATGTAATATCACAACTATCAATGAATATGACCCCCTAAATGTAGCAGAATTCATAAAATTGGCATATCGTGGCTGTTCATTTTCTTAAAGAAAAATGTTGCACGTAAATTTATTAATGTGCGTTGGTTCCACAAGCCTTGTATCTACGGGGGAGAGGGTTTAAAAGCTGTATAGCACTACCTGAGAAAACAAACATTTTTGTTTTTATAAAGTTAATCATAGTTTAGTGCTGCTCTCATCTCCATAGTAAAGAAACTTTAGCACCAATGTTTTTTCCTGTATAGGTTCGCCTCCTTCCATTAAAAAAAATTCCTCCTTTAACCCTCAATTTTATTAATTTCTTAGCAGCTCGATGTTAATGAGCAAAATCAGAATATATCATATAAATCTAGCATACGAAACTGATTATTTATACAAAAAATTAAATTAATTAGATGGGTTTTGACCGTTGAATTGTCAAAATTAAAACATGAAATAAAAAATAATTGGCCCAGATGGAGTACATCTCAACCATCACCTTTTGCTTCATCACATTTGAAATTATTTTGGATGCATTAGTAAGAACTTGGGCAAGATATGAAGGGAAAACCACATACAAAATCTCAGCAGCACTCAATTTTGAGCCAGGACCATTTCTCTTTTAATCAGCAAGAAAAACTAAAAGCTTCTCTTTGCCCCCATAAAAGGGCAGCCCAGACTCCCGCCACTACGCTTCTGGGAGGATCAGATAGCTCAAATGTACGCAGTCTTTATGAACAAAACAAATGAAACACGCACGAAATTATCTAATGATGAGACATGGGATACTTTACAATAGTAAGCCCCACTTTCCTATTTCCATGAAGTTTATGTAAAATCATAAACCTAAGAATATCTATAATGCTAAGAAAGAAACAACTTGGGCTTTCAATCCACCAATTGCATGAAAATTGTCGGAGAAATTTGATAATAGTATCAGCAAAGGAAAACATAGAACAATGGTGCAGAAGGTGATTGTCAAAATATCACCCTGACCTAGTAATTTGTAAAACACTTCTGATATTGTCCCTCCAACTTACATAGCAATTTATGCTCTGCTCCTATTCCCCCTGCAATGGCCATTCATGGTTCAGAATGCAGCATTACGAATCCTGAAAGTAGGAAATAATTGTTATTAAGCTTCAGTAAGGAAATCAAACTGCCCCTAATCAACTTTGCTATGTCAATAAAAATCAAGCTGATCGACCCATTTACATTATCTTAATAGTGACACTCAAATTTTTTTAATGGGAAAGAGGGATGGACACAAAGCATGTATCTAGCTTTTAAAAAATTTCTCCAGACAAGTGAGAGGATTGTGGAAACATGTCAGTGACAAATATCGAAAGAAGAGCACTTTGTACATAAACAATGTCAAGCTCGATTTATGCTATTAAAATAGTTAATGCCATGCTTGATTTAAATTTTAATGAGGAATTACCTAATCCAGAGTCCAGCAAAACCATGTTCAATGTTGTGTGTGGCCTGCCTAAACATTGATGCTGAGATGTGGCTTTATGTTAGGCCCAATACTGATGCTGTATCATTTAAGGAAACCACCTCTAAGCTCTAACATTCATAGCATTAAAAAAATTTGTACAAAACTATGAAATAAACTAACAAATAGCAAGAAACTGGGTATGCTAGATTCATAATTTCTATGGTATTACACGAACACCAACATTTTCGAGTAATTTTTGGTTTTGTGGGTGTAGAATCTCAACAAAGACCCTCTTAAGTTTCAAACATTTGCTAGATAAGTCATCCACTAACATCAAGGAATGCTGTAAGTATATGATTCTATTTTTAAAATGGATGACACTATCTATACTCTACATTTTTTTATGGCTGATCTACTCTCACATCTCTATAATTTTTCTATAAGACAAGGTAGCACAAAAAGCTTTAGGGATAGTGAACAGAGGTTCCCTTTTGCAATTTTGGATTTTAAGAGTGATAACTTCACCAACAAACAGTGAACAAACTAATGGACACTGGACATAGTCATTCTAGAAAATTAAGATTTAGTCTGCATATTTTCTAATCATGCATCTATTGCAGTTACCCAAATCAAAATTTTAGCAAACTTAAATAGGAAAAGGTCTCTAAGCTCCAAACCCATGATCCTCAATATTCTACCATACATGTTGAAAGTCACCAGCAGGTGTATACGTTGTTATACATGAATTCAAGGAGTGAGGTGTTTCCGCGACAAGACCTGCTGAGCTGCCACCAACCATGGACTTAGCCCTTGCAAGCAATTCCTTATAATGGGCCTACTACTGATTGGGAATCTCTCCCCTTTCAAGGCAATTGTTATTGGGTCCTATGCAGAGAAGCTCTCGGGGTCCAAGTGGACTTACTGGTGTTTGATATTTAGGGGGTGTTTGGCCAACTAACTTATAAGCTATAAGTTATAAGTTAGAAGTTATTTTTAAAATGTTACTTTTAAAAGTAATTTTTTTCGAAAAATGTAATTAGACATAAACGGCTTTTTTAAGTCACTCGCCCAAATATATTTCAAAAAAATCATGAGCATAAACCGTAAGCTACTAAATAAGTTACGTCCAAACACCCCCTTAATTTGCTTTTTCAATAGTTCCAACAGAAACATCTCATATTTAGCTTGATTTTCCTCCATACCTGACAACTTCAGAGAAAAAACAGCAACTTATATGAGCAATATAGGCTTGTTAATTGCCCACGAAAAGGTGAACATTACAGAATTCACATGAGTTGGTGTGAATAGCCTCACAGAAGAAATTTTATACCTTCCATACTAGATTAAGATAAATACACAGAATAGAATTTGTTGCGTCTCCAGATGCAAGAGTTTTTCTTTATATGTCCAAAACTGTGGCAAGTTCCTCTTTAAGATTTGCTTATTTAGAAGATTCTGAAAAAATTTATCATTGCACAACACTGAGTAGTATTGCAAGAAGCGAAAGCTTACCAAACCATGATGATTACATACAGAGAGACACTTAATAGCCTAAATGCCATTTAAAATGAATTACTTACAAACACAAGTTGTGCTTTGATTTTGCGGTGGGAGCTTCTTATTGTCTTTAACATTACCAATCCTGATTAGCAATAATATGTTCTGGATAAATTGGTTAAAGAGAGGACAGATGTAAGTTGTTCTGATTATGAAGAAGATTTCCTGGATTAGACCTATCAAATACTCATGCTAGAAGGAATGCCACTAAACATGCACTACATCAAGAAATTGGCAAGGGATAAGACAAACCTTGAGCGGAACGCAATGTTCCATGGACCCTTTCTTTGGCTTCTGAAAAGAACCCAAGATACTCCTTCATTCTCCATGTTCTTTCTTCTGATTCTTCAACCTGCTTAAAGCCTCGAGATTCCTCTCTTCAGCTACTCTCGCCTTCTTTCTCCTTTCCTCCAACTCTAGCTTTCCATCTCTCATTGCTCCTCCCATCTCTTACACTTGGGCCAATACGCTAGGCCAAGTTCCAGTTGTCATTTTGGCCTTAAGGGCCTTCACATACTCTTTTTTTTTTATTCCATCGGAATAAAGCAAAACAAAGAGGCTAAAACCTCTCAAAAGCAACTCCTACCATGTCTGCTACAAGCAAACTTCTAACACCCTCAGAAGTGCCATCCATACCCACAAGCTTTTCCTGTTGATTTACACCTACATTAGCTAAGTAATCTGCACACTGATTGCCTTCTCTGTGACAAAGGGTGATGGAGCACTTGCACCTCGACAAAATGAATTTTGCTTCTTCAATTAGGGCTCTATGCTGGTTATTCTGAATAGTTTCCTCGAGGAGGAGCTGGATCACATATTGGGAATCAGATTCTATTTGCACCTCTAACATACCCTTCTCCAAGATGATTGTAGACCTCTGTAAATTCCCCATAGCTCTGCTTCAAGATTTGTGCACTCCTCCAATTTTTCATAGAAACCACAGAGCCATATGCCTCTATCATCTCTAAGTAGACCTCCAAATCCAGCTGGACCTGGATTTCCTTCGGAGCTTCCATCAGTGTTCATTTTGATCTTACCTGACAAAGGAAAATTCCAACTGATTAGGATAAGAACTTTAAGATTCATGTTTTCCAGAGGGTGAAAAGCTTCAGAAGTATCATCAGAAAATTTTTTAATGCTCCTAACACTTTTTTGCAAACAGTTATCTATTTTCTCAAAAATTTTTTGATTTCTATCCTTCCATATCTGCCAACTAGCAGAGATAAAAACAGTACTCCAAGTTTTAGCACCTTCAAACAGGTTTTGGTTCCTAGCATTCTTTTCAAACCAATCAGTAAAGGATAAACTAGGATCCTCATTTATCCGCTGATCATTTCTGATATTCTTCCAAATTTGGACAACATTGAAGCATTTTCTTAAAACATGTTCAGTATCTTCTCTATAAATATTACATCTAGGACAAGCATCATTGTTATCTAATCCTCTGATAACTCTCATGTGATTGGTCAATAACCTATCATGCATAATTAACCAGACAAAAGTTTTTAATTTCTGAGGAATTGGCCAATTTCCATATCCATTTCCAATCTTGATTTGTATCATACTGAGCAGATATAAAAGAATAAGTAGAAGACACAGAGAACTTATCATTGGTACGACCTTTCCATTGAGGAGAATCTGGAAAGACCACATTCCTTGGGATATTTATTTTCCTAATTTTTTCTTCTGTCTTGGGAAGTGATCAGGTTTTGAATGATAGATAATTCCCAATCTCCATTATCATTGATAATGTCCTTGACTTTTTGAACATTATTTGTGTGATGACCAGGAGAGGAGAGAGCTAAGAGTTGATCTCCACACCACCAATCATGCCACAATGACGTTTTGTCCCCACTCCCAATAACCCATTAAGGGCCTTCACCTACTCAACCGTTGGAGGACACATCTGTTCAGCTAGTTCGCGCATGAGTGTTCGACACATCAGACATAAGCATAACAAAATAGAGGGGTATATGTTTTTTATTCTCATACCAAACAAAAAAAAAATAAGAAAGTGTTTTTCTTAGTCATTAAAGATCCAACTTAAACACACATAATTACGATTACTCTGCCATTTATTTTGGTAGTATACAGAACACTAACATGACATTCTACCTTTGTAAAAGAAATCCAAACTAATGGATTAAGGCTTGCACTTTCTTCTATCAAAGTGATCATTTTCTTGAGGCCACAACTATTACCAAGGTTAATTACTAATAAACATGCATTAGGCTTGGAAGCCAGAATGGTGGTTGCCTCTTTCCAAGTGAACAAAGAACTAAGCAATTGAATCCATAGGTTGGTCCCGTATTGACAAACCAAGTAATCACATTCATTTATCAAAAATAAATGATTCATGCATGGAAGTGAGATGCTTGGAGTCCTTCAATTCATTAATTGCTTCAAGTTCCTAACTTTACAGTTCAATTGGCAACATGCCTGAACTCTGAAGTGTGTAGAATTTAAAATACAAGAAAGGGATTAAGGAAGCAGAGAATTAATTGATAGGCAACTAATCTGGTCTCGAGAAGTTTCCAAATGAAGCATTAAGTTTATCTCATCTTATAAAATAGATATTTATTTGATGTGCGTCTAGATATGCATATATTTACCTCCAGTTCTCGAATTTGATTAACCTCGTCACCTCCCTCAGTAGCAGTGGGTGATTTCAGCTGTGTTTCCGATCTGAGAGAGGGAGAGAGAGAGAGAGAGAGAGAGAGAGAGATCACTCCTCCATTTGCCTGATTGGGGGGTCACAAGACTATGCATCGTCAATATCTTCCTATTCCATTTCCTATTTCTTTTAATTTGGTGCCATCTCAAGGAACATTTTTAAAAGAAAAATACTATTTTTCTAAAAAATTTGTATAGAAAACTTCACTAGAATTATGTGGTAGTAACATTATTATAATTAAAAGCCTTTTTAATGAGTGTTTTGTTTTAAAGTGATTTTATCCAATCACATCATTCTGGTGATAAATTTTGTATGAATTTTTTTATTTTTAAAATAGTGTCAAGCTCGGAATTAATGTCATATTAATGTAATTTTGGCATAGTCATGTTGTGATGCTAAAATGAGAAATATAATATGACCAATATTGTTTATCTTTCATCTTTTGGTTTTAACTAGACCTAGATGATATATGTATTTTTCCAAAAGCCTAAAAAGAAAATTAACAAAAACAAAAGGCCACTACACCTATGCCCCAACCCAATCGGGCAGGACTCCAAGGCCTACCAAATTCCAGACAACTTCAATGGGAAATGCCATTAACCTGAAATTAATGAAACTGGTGGAAGAAAATCCGAACCAATGCAGGAACATGAAATCCGGATAACCAAACAGACCCTGACCCCGGCTAAACCGAATTATACGGAGAGTCACTCCAACGTAACGAATAGCATTGTAAACACTCAGCAGCAATTCCCGCGAATTTCCCTCTCTCTCTCTCTCTCTCTGTGGTTGAAGACCTCCGCTCTTCGTAGCTGGTCATAAACTACAATACCCACTTAACAAAATTCACCCTTGGTCTTCTTCCTCCTCAACTCAAGAAGTGTAACTTGTATTTAATGGCCTTGCTATGTTATATACACTAAAACTGCAGCATAACAGTGTCCAAGCTGTGTCTAACATTTGTTTCATTGCATCTGAGAAGTATCAACTCATGCTTGAGATAATTGTACTATTGTTATTAGATAAGTCATCTATTACATTTAAAAATTAGAATAAAAATCTGAAGCTAAACATAATTTAAAGAAATATCAGGTTCCCAAAATTTTCATTTAAATTTTTTTTTTTAACAAGAAACATGTATAGCAGGAGTTATTGCTAGTTTTTGCAACCATTAAAATAATTAGTGGAGTAAGGGTATATATGAGGGAGACAAGCTAGCAATGGAACCGATGTGGGACAATGTATCTTCAAATAGAGAAGTTATACACTTTTTTCCCCTGAGCTATTCGGCCTAAATTGTTTGAGTTCATGGTTAGTTGGGTTCAAGTCCCTTCAATCAGTACGTTTGAAGTATATTTGTGTAACCGATGAAGTTGTTGAGTTCCTTCTGTCAAACTGCCCAGTTCTTGAACGATTATCTATTCATGGCTCTTTATCTTTGGTTAATTTAAAAGTTAATGGCCCACTCTGTTTATTGAAGAACTTGGAGATAACATCTTGCTGCTACCTCAAATCCATTGAGATCTCTCATATAAATCTCGTTTCCTTTAAATACTCTGGAGAAAAGATAAACTTGCTTCTTCAGAATGTGCCCTCACTTGCTGATGTTTTCATCAGCGGGCTCATCATTAACTCTTATTTTGGTTCCTTGTTGAATGATTTTTTTGCTGAGATTTCATGCTGCCTCAAAACTCTCACTTTGGAGCTTTCTTCTTTGTGGGTGGGTTAGTTACTTAAATTTTGTTTTATTTTTTTTGCAATTACGGTATCCTATTTAGTTGTGGTGACTTACTTTTGGTTCTTTTTTTGTTTTTTTTTTCCCCAGGGAATTGCTAAGGCTCGTTTGCTACCGAAATTAACTAGTCTAAAAGAATTGGTACTGAAAATCATAGTAAAAAAATGATATGACTATCCTTGATTATGTTTCCATGATAAACATGGCTCCTCGCTCGCAGAAATTTGTGTTGCAGGTGGATATTCTTACATGTATCATACTTTCTATGCTATGTTTGTGTTGCAAATTGATTTTCTTACATGTATCATACTTTCTATGCTATGGTTTCTAGGGGTTCTGTAATTGATAATTCAAAAACTAATATATGCTTACATCGGAGAAAAGGGTTCACCTTCTTAACATCAGCCATACTACATTTTGTTGTAGTTACATTATAGTTTCACATTTTTTAATGGTAATTAACTGTTTTTTTTGGATTAAATATATATTAATAGGAGTTATGATCGACATGGTTTGCAAAACACAACAGTGTAATGTTATTATTTCATAAGAGTATCAGGGATTAGGAATGCACAAAAGAATCGAAAAAATTGAGAATCGAACCAATCCGACTTCTATATATCGATTTAATTTTGGTTCGTGAGGGGTTACGTTCGATTATGAGTTTAAAAATTAAAAAATTAAAAATTAAAAAATCGATAAATTCGGTTCAATTTTCGAGTTAGCATCATTTAAGAACCAGCCCAAGGTCTAACCCAATTCGACCCAAACCCAATCTTTTATGCTACAAAATTCTATATATCTTGTTCGGTTCATTTTCATTGAGTAATTGGTTCGGTTCTGAATTTAAAATTTTTGAATTGATCAAGATCAATTTGGTTATGCGTTTGGCATAGATCCGAACCAACCCAATGTTAGATTTGTACGTGCCTTTAAAGTTATAATTATGAAATTTTAATAAAATTTCTCTTTTATACATTATCTATACTGATTTAGTAATTATGTTGATGTACAAGATATTGTCAGGTTTTATAAATTGCATTTTAGGGAGATTATATGTGTTAATAAAATTAGCAAATCGAAAGATACAATCCAGTTAGCTACTTGTGATTTTAAACTAGTTCATAGTTTTAAGTGAAATTGGACAGTTCACTTGGTAGACTTTAATACATTAAACCTCTATTCAATAGAATAATTTTTCTCAACTATTGGAGTACTGGACTCTAAGTTAATGTGTTGTTGTGCTTAGAGTACATTAAACAGGATCATGGTAATAACACATTATCGCAGCTGTCAATGGTAGTATCACTTCTTACAAACATATACTAATTGCAAAAAAAGTCTAAAGCTTGAAATCTTAAAGAACTTGATTCTTGGTAGTGCATCATTTTGACTTACTAACAAGTGAGACTTTAGTATGGTCAATACCTCAGTATCTTAGGTGACTAGTAGATAACTTTATTCTTAAAGGTCACCACACCCTTTTAAGGGAATGGTATCCCCTTGATGCAATCTATTAGTTATGATCACTAAATACCAGGGCCAGAACTATTTTAGTAAAGTGTTTATCAAATAAAATTTGTTTATGTATAAATAAGATTATTTATTTTCGAGAATGTAGTTTTGAAAAAAGATTTTAAAGTTATCATTACTCGATTGGATTGATTACTTAAGGTTTGAATATGTAAATAAAACTGGGGTGATAGTTATGACTTTACCCGATTGAAATTTATAGATACCGGTATGTAAAGATTATTCTTTGCAGTAATTAATAGAATAAGGGCCTTGTCGTAATTTTCTATCTTGAGAGGTTAACTACCATCATTTAGTGGAGTTGAGGATAGTTTCATTAATTCCTAATTTATCAATGAGTTGATGTGTAATTAAACAGTAATGAGTAAACTTAGGATTAAGAAATCCTATTGATCCCCTACTAGCATATGAATTGCAGTTCCCCTTCTATATAAGGGAAATGGTGGTTGGTTGGCCAAAGCATAAGAGATATTCCATATATTTTTTGTTAGAGAGAAAAAATAGGCTTTGGCTAGTTTTAGCCCCACCAACTCTTACTAGGGTAGTGCATTGTGATCAAGGAAGAAGACTACTAGGTCTTTAAGGCTTCTACAAACACAATCAAGGAAGAACAAATACAAAATTGAAGAGTTCTCATAGTTTGGATTGCAATAAGATCCACAAAGATATTGAATCTCTCAATCTACTACTTAAGAATTAATAAAAACAATGGGAGTCAAATCTTAAGTTTTTTTTAAAATAAGTTTTCGCATGGTTCTCTAGAACAAATACCCGACTCATGCACACCCCTATTAGGTATATTGAGAATTGAAAAGAAAAGCGAATATTATTATTTTTTTGCGTGCGAAATTTGATTGTGCAACCTAATATAATTTTGCATCCTATTGCTCATATTGCTACCTGGATGTTTCTTTTTGATGCTATGAAGACTGTGATCTTTCTAGTTCTTTAGTTTTTTTTTTTTTCAATTAATGCCCATGATAATTATATATATATGTATTCCTGGCTTTAGGCAATCCTAAAATAACTGCTTGTGTCTCTCCTTTATAGGCATCTGGGAGAATTGTCTTCCTATTGCAAATAGAGAAGTGTGGAGGCTGAGAAAATGTCCCCATCAGTGCCCTGAGGAAGTGAGATTAGCCGGGTACTATGGTTGTAGAAGTCTACTTGAACTTGCGTTGTACTTCTTCGAGAATGCTGTGGCACTTGAGAGTATCGTTATTGATCCTCTCAATCAATGTCCATTTTTAAAAGAATTATGACACTAAGGGCCGTTTGATTTTTTGGCAAGATAAGGAGTCTTAGGACTAATAGTCTTAGGATTGACAATCTTAGGATTAATAGTATCAAACAATTGTCTAGTTTTATATTTATTTGTACATAGGATAAAGGGTCGGACTAATCTTATAATTATAGAAAATGATCGTATTACCCCTCACTATATATCATTAGCCTATAATATAAATAATATAATCATATATATATATAATAATAAAATATAATATTATAGGCTAAAAAAATAATAATATAATATTAGAGTCTAGGACAAGTATATTATATTATAAAAAATACTTATATATTATTAATATTATATTATAGTATGTTATTATAATATATTATAATGTAAATTAATATTGTATACTTGCTATATATATATTATAGTATATATTTGTCATATATTGTAATGTAAAATAATGTATAATAGTATGTCATACAAATTTATACATATAAAATACTAATATATAATAATATATATTATATAATATTATATTATTATAATGGAATATAAAGAGTATAATATATGATATACAATATATAATAATGTTATATAATATTTTATAAATGTAATATTAGCATATTCTAATATATTATAATAGAATATTATACACAATAATGTATTACGTATATAATATTATATAATATTTCAAAATATAATATTATACAATATTACCATATTTTAATATTTATAATGTAATATAACATATAAAATATATAATATATGTTGACTAGGGGTAGTTAAGTCATTTTAACCTTATCCTTCTTCACTTTAATCCTGAGATTAACAAACCCACTCCCTCCTCTAGGATTAGCTAAGAACTAGTATGTGGTACTAGTAGTCTGATCTGAACGACTAGTCCGTCCTTTATTTAGGAACCAAATGCGCCTTAAGGGTCTGTTTAGTACCTTTTTTTTAATTTTATTTTTTTGATTTATAAGCAAAGAAAGTTAAATTTTTTTTTGTTTTTTCACTTTTAAAAGTTAAAGATAAGTAAAGAAGTAAAAAAAATAAAAATGTCAAAAAAAACTTGACTTTTTCATTCATAACCTTAAAAAAAATTAAACGAAAAGACCTTACCAACCGAGTCCTAACAAGTAACAAGTTGCTAGAAGCCATGCGAACCAGCAGCTTGAAGGAAGAGCACTTGCTGGAGTCAAGTTGGTGATCCTTTAATTATTAGCCGGCAGTAAAGAGGATGTTAGTGTTTCCCTTAAAAAGCAATGCAGTTCCATGGTGAAGTTAATTTGTTTGCAAAAATAGATTATTTAAACTTTAATTTTTTTTAGTTTTCTGAAGTTATGGGTTTAAGAGAAACTCATTCCTAAAAATTGTGCCAACAGGGCCCTCCTAATATTTTGAATCGAGGCACTGAGATTTAACATGCTCTTTTTCTTCTTTTCTTTTCTTTTCTTTTCTTTTTTTTTTAGTTTTTGTTCTCTCTTTGCCTAGAAGTGAAAATTGAGTAATATTTTTTAGAAAAATTGATGAAGAGTGAATGACCCATGAGCTTATTATTAATGTGTGAGGGAGGTTACTAAAGCTTTTGGAGTGAAAGAACAATGGCCTTAGAAAGGTTTAGCTTGAAGCATATATACATTATATATATATGTTAGCTAGTTGTCAATTTCTAGCCTTTGAGAATAGTGAGTGCTACGACACTTGAAGGATTTTAGGCAGAAATTATGACTACAAGTTGTGTGGAACAAGAGATAGTAAGATCTTTGATAAATGAGACAATGTGATCAAAATAAATTAGAAATTGAAATCCAAGTAAACGTTCAAACAAAATAAAAAATAATAAAAGTCAAAGATCACTTTGTACTCATCAGTTCCAGAAATAGATATCCTCCACCTTGTCCAATTTCAATTACCAAAAAAGGCAAATTTAGAGACGTTTATAGGCCACGTCAAGTCAACTAGACCGAAAAAAAAAATGCAATTCATTTTATGAAAATTTTGGAATGTAATAGGGTCGTCGCATCTCAGCATTTAACATGCTAATCCAACAGGATATGTTTTAAGTATATTTTGTCTGGTTATATAAAATAACGTATTTATCACATCACATCATTATTTTTATGTGGCGTAATAGATTATTTATGTGATGCTATGTGTAGAGAGATAATACTTTTTAAAAAAAATTAAATGTATTATCTTAACTGTATGTTGAATTTTCAAATTTACACGTCACAATTTAATTGAAATGTCAAGGATAATATCATATACTAATATGCATTTTTTTTTTTTTGGAAGACCTTATCCCCTTATAATCGCAATAGCACTAGAATAGACTTCACCAAATGCCAAACAGGGAAGTAAAAAAGTATTACGGCGCATGTTAGCAAAAACCCTAGCAGGATTCTTCCTGCGGACGACCCTTGTCGCAAAGTCTCATCCAACCAGAGCCAGCTCTTCAATATCCACTATATCCAGACTCCACAGAGTGCCTAAATATCTTCTCCACTCCCCGCAGATCCACCACACGACTGTAATTCGGCTAAACCACACACCATCCTTCTGCGTAGGGCTTCGATTCCTTCGTTCTAGCCCCGAAATGGACGCCGCACAAGAAGCCCACAACAGAGAAGCTTTCCGTCAGGCGGTGGTCAACACCCTCGAGCGCCGTCTCTTCTACATACCGTCTTTCAAGATCTACCGCGGCGTCGCCGGTCTCTACGACTTCGGGCCTCCAGGTTGCGCCGTCAAGTCCAATGTCCTCGCCTTCTGGCGTCAGGTCAGTCCCCTGTGACAACGTTCGATTATTATTTCTATACAAATTAAGTTCATTTCTGAACTCTTTCAGCTATGAAAATTGACATGTAAAACTTGTTTATATGACTGAAATTTCTATGCAATTATCCATTAGGTGACTTCTGATTTCGTATATGAAAAGCTTTGGTATATACTGTTGAATTGTCCCGTTCGCCTCGAATAGTGGAGGCTGCTATTAATTTATATTGCTCTTAGGACTTGTAAATTGAATGCTAAAATTGCTGCTTTCATATTTTAATTGCATTCGTGATAGAGATATATACCAACAGCTTGCTGCTGAGATATATAAATTTTGTTTAAAAAATTCACCCCTTGTTGTGATTATGCAGGGCATCTTATATATAGCTGTATACATCTGACTAGTATAATGTTCTGTACATGGGAAGTTGGCCGAGAAATAAGCAAATGGGAGGGTTATTAATTGGGCCCTTTCTGGCATTTTTTGAGAACCATACCTTGTTTATCTATGCCAGTTCCAAGTTTGTTAACTGTTGTTATTTACTAGCCTTATTGTGGGTGCAATAAATAAACAACTTCAACATCGGTTTAGCCCAAGTTGGTGGGCAGGGACAATGTGCACACCAAGAAATAAATAATAAAAAAATTTCATCGGATAATGTCTTCCCGAAAAGTTGAAAACTCAGAGATAAAGGTTTTGATAGAAGGAATAGGAAAAGGCCCTATATTATTACAAATTTAAAATGGATCAGCCTTTGTCATGTGGAAACTTGATTACATGGCAAGACTAGATTGTGCCATTTCGGTTTTCAACTTGGTTGGAATTGGCTGTCCAGTTTGTATTTTTGTAGTCTTAAGTCTTGTATACCTTTTCTGTTGTTATGCTTCTCTAATAGCTGTGAAGTAGTGTTCGTTGTATGGTGATGGCACCTTTTTTTTAATATTAGAGAATATATTAATGTTACGGTTTGTTCCTTTTTTAGCATTTTGTTCTGGAAGAGAACATGTTGGAAGTCGATTGCCCATGTGTTACACCAGAGGTGGTGCTAAAGGCGTCAGGTCATGTTGATAAGTTTACCGACCTCATGGTTAAGGATGAAAAGAGTGGTACATGTTACCGTGCTGATCACTTAATCAAAGATTTTTGCAAGGAGAAGCTTGAGAAAGATCCTAATCTCACTCCAGAGAAGGCAGCAGAGTTTAGGCATGTTCTTGCTGTATTGGATGATCTTTCTGCAGATGAATTGGGTGCAAAGATTAAGGAATATGGTATTACTGCTCCTGATACCAAGAACCCTCTATCTGCCCCATATCCATTCAACTTAATGTTTCAGACCTCTATAGGTCCATCTGGTTTGAGCCCTGGGTAAGAATATTTGCGAAGGAGCCTTTTTGTTTTGTGTGTATATTTTTTTACTTACAGTACCTTACACACCTGGTTGGTGATGTGTTAATTTTTCTCATCATTTCTTGCTGTAACATACTGCAGGTATATGCGCCCTGAGACAGCACAAGGCATTTTTGTGAACTTCAAGGATTTATACTACTATAATGGGAACAAGCTCCCTTTTGCTGCTGCTCAGATTGGTCAAGCTTTTAGGAATGAGGTTCCAATCTTATTTAACTGCTGCGTCCTTGCCTGTTTGTGGCTTTGGTGGAATTCATTTTGTCATTGCAATGAAATTTTTGGCTGATAATCTTTCCATTGTTCTAGCTCATGTATATGCTAGTGGCTGTCAATGGCAGGAGTAATAGAAGGGTAAAAGGAGTAAGAACAGTATTAATAATAGTCACATTAGTAGGAGGAGAAGTGAGGGACAGGAGTAAGATGAGCATTAGCAGTAAGAATAGAAAAGAGATGTCGTAGTAGCGGTAAGCATTAGCAATACCACTGGCAGTATGAGAGAGAGTTTGTTCCAGGTGTCACTATTTATTGTTGATTATTGACAATGTGATTCATAGAAAAATGAGGATCAAGAAAAATAAAATGCTTGAACTTGCAGAAAGAAGAAGTAACAAGAAAACGTTATCTTTTTTCGATCGATTAATTAATTAGATCAACATTTGGAGTGGATGGTTTCTTATTCCAGTTCTTCTTGGTTTCTTCCATTAGCTTTTAGTGTTATCATTAGTGCATGATGTTGAAATGGTATTTGAAAATTTGTGTACAAATGGTGAATCTAACTGAAATCGGGCATTGACTTCAAAAAATTGTAGATATCTCCTCGCCAAGGTCTGCTAAGAGTCCGTGAGTTTACATTGGCTGAGATAGAACATTTTGTGGATCCTGAGGACAAGTCTCACCCAAAATTTTCTGAAGTCTCGAACTTGGAATTTCTAATGTTCCCGAGGCAAGACCAGGTTTCTGGACAATCAGAAAGGAGGATACGCCTTGGTGAAGCAGTTTCTGAGGTTGGTTTGACTTGTGCCATTCTAACATCTTGCTCTCTTTCAAAAATAACAAATAAAAACTTACCAACTCATTGGATGTTCTCTGTTGGTCAGGGCATTGTCAACAATGAAACACTGGGCTATTTTATTGGGAGGGTGTATTTATTCTTGACATACCTTGGCATAGATAAGGAGCGCTTACGGTTCCGGCAACATCTTGCAAATGAGATGGCACACTATGCTGCAGATTGTTGGGATGCTGAGATTGAATGCTCTTATGGCTGGATTGAATGTGTTGGTATCGCTGATAGATCAGCATATGATTTGCGTGCTCACACAGTAAGAGCTGTAAAATCAGAAATTGTTGAACTATTACTACCCTGTCATGTCTTTTTTTTTGACAAAGATTGATGACATGAAAAGACCAAAAAGAGAAGTACATTGTTTCTGATATTTTATGCTAGAAGTTTGTCCGGAGAGAGTGTGAATGATATCTGGAAGTACTCAGGAGTCTTCTTTATTTTGTTGTTGTAGGATAAAAGTGGTGTGCCCCTAGTGGCAGCTGAAAAATTCTCAGAGCCTAAAGAAGTGGAGGTAACTCTCTTTCTCTCAATATATTTGTGTGTGTATAAATATATATTATGAACTATTAGTTTCATGAAATTCTTGTAATTCCATTTTACTTTGATTCAGAAACTTGTTATAGTACCAGTTAAGAAGGAGCTGGGCCTTGCATTCAAGGGTAACCAGAAGATGGTGGTTGAAGCATTGGAGGTACAGTAGAACTTGTTTCCTGGGCAATGATTTGATGGAAAATGACTGCTGATTCTTTGATTCCATTGTTCTGGGCTCTCCCACTTGAGACATAGACCTTGTAGATTCTTGATCTAGAAAAGTTTGCTCACATTACCAGAGGCCAAGTTCCTGCCTTTGCAGTTATTGATTAGGGAGGGACTTATTTGCTAGTTTCCTGAATAATAACTAGTGCAGCATTTCCTGTTTGCCTGCAGGCAATGGGGGAAACAGAAGCTATGGAAATGAAAGCCACTTTGGAGTCCAAAGGAGAGGCAGAGTTCAATGTCTGTACACTTCAGAAAGAGGTCACCATAAAGATGAACATGGTGACAATCTCTAAGGAGAAGAAGAAGGAACACCAGAGGGTTTTCACGCCATCAGTAATCGAACCATCTTTTGGTATTGGGAGGATAATTTACTGTCTCTACGAGCATTCCTTCTATACAAGGCCTAGTAAGGGCGGGGATGAACAGTTGAATGTTTTTCGTTTCCCTCCACTTGTGGCACCCATCAAATGCACAGTATTCCCGTTAGTTCAGAATCAGCAGTATGAGGAAGTTGCCAAACACATTGCCAAATCATTAACTGCTGCTGGGATTTCGTATAAAATTGACATAACAGGTAAGCACCACAAGTATTTGCAACCATGTTGTAGTCTAGTATACCTAATCTGATTTACCTTTCCAGCAGAGATAGTGACACTCATTTTTGCTGTTATATATGTTGGTGCCATTGGCGATTTGTTGAACTGGGAGAATAACCGGCCAGTTATATACAAACCTTCATCTGTACATTTTGTATATTGCAGGTACATCGATAGGGAAGCGATATGCGAGAACAGACGAACTTGGGGTTCCCCTTGCCATTACAGTGGATTCAACTTCTTCAGTGACAATCCGGGAGAGAGACAGCAAGCAGCAGATTCGTGTTAATGTAGAGGAGGTGGCATCTCTAGTTAAGGAGGTGACTGATGGGTCTAGCACATGGGCCGATATGCTGTGGAAATACCCAACTCATTCATCCACAACAACCGAGGATTAGATTCCGGGAGTTTCTAATCTACCTTATTTCCTTATTTGATGTTGTCAAAGTGGATTTTGTTACATACACACACAAGCTATATTGTTATATCAGCAGGACTCAGACTTTTAAAGCCCGCTTTGGTTCTTGAACAATGGGAGTGCTATCACCTTTTGAAGTCAGTATGCATGACTGTCGACCGTATAGTGCATGTTTTATGGTTTGCCATTTCAAAAAGAATTAATTATAGAAGCACTCTTGAATTATGACTCAGTATTATTAAATTTTTTTAAATTATAAATTGTGATATATTAACTTTCTAAACATTCAATTCGTATCAAGGGAAGTGTTACGGACAGTCGTGACTGCTTTTCACTCCCCACTTGATGTGTTTTACATTAATTGAGTTTCATCAGCAGTGAGTGAGTCTTAATTGATGTGGAGCATAGCAGATAGGATAAAAGATAGCCGCAATTGTTCTTAACATTTCTCTTCGTATCAATTAACACCTTTGTTAACAATACGTTTTGAAAAATTGGATCGAAAATTTGCATAAGTTTACGAAAATGTGATTCTATACCTAATTAGCTTTTTGTTTTTGTATTATTTATCTAATGATTAAAATGCTCCTTAAATTATCCCTTTGTTTACGTTCCATTACAAGAGATATTTTACTCATTAGATAATTATCATAATAAGAGGATATTAATTTAGGTGTAAAATTATAATTTTATAAACATATGTAATTACAAGACAATTTTTCAAACGTATTGATAGTTAGGAGTTGATAGTTTATGGGTTCAAGTTTTAGAATTTAACAAGTCTGGTGATATTGAGTCACTCTGAAGTAGTTTACCGGAAACCCAAAATGACTTGTGTAGTTGGAAATCAAGTTACTGTATCATACAGAATCGCATCCGTTCATCAAACACCTAGAGTTTCCAAATGCAAAATCCGAAACACTATTCAGACCTAACCATCAGAATGGCGGCAGGTGGTCGGCCCCACCGGAAACAGAACTAGAAGCGGCGGCACTGCTGCGCTCAGCGTGGCAGAGCTGGCGAAGCTTAGTGGGAACGTACCAGATTGCAAGACGGGGATGAGCATTGAAAATGGCATCGATGTCCCAGCCTTGGCGTGCCGCTATGGCCACGAGAGGCTTGTAGCAAGCCTGCCTCCACGCCCCGACGTTTTCTCCTCTCTCCTTGAAAGCTCTCCTCAGCGCATTGGATGACTCCTCGTCGAGGCAGTGCAGCGCGTAGCAATGCACGTAGTGTCGCATCTTGGGCTTGTTAATGTAGCTCGCGCCAGCCTTCTTGGCGTACCTGAACACCTGGTTTGTAACCTAAGGAAAAAAACACGAGAGAAAGTGATTGGGCCTCATCATGAAATTTATCAAACTTTATTATACACGTCAATCAAACCCTACGCAGGATTAAAGTTTTAGCCTAAATGCCTTTGGTAGAGTCACCATAGCTTCCTGAGACATTCCCCTGAATAACTTGGCTCTATTTTACAGCCTTTTTAGAATTTGGGAGAGAGGAGGGTAGGGATGAAAGGAAAAAAGAGGAAAAGAGAAAATGAAAAAAAAATTATTTTTCTTTCCTAATTTAGTTTTGTTAAAAAAATGAGAAACAAGAAAAATATTTTAAAATTTTGTTCTCTTTTTTCTCTCTCTCTATCCCTATCGCAGGTCCAAACAGGCTGTTAATTTAGAATCACCAGCTGTTGCAAGCGGGACATGCCACGCCATGTCCTGTAAAGGATTGAATTGTGCCCTGAACACTTCGCCCAGTCCGGATATGAGCTGTCAAGCTCTCATTGGAGGAGCTAATGAGTGTGGGACCATCATTATCACGAGTCAAAATGTCCTCTGGGCTTGTAGTAAAATATATGTATGTATATATATTCGAATAACCTTGTAGTAGAATTTAGATAGAAGTAAATATTCAGAGCTTTTGCAGGAGCATTGGTCATGGTTTTCCTGTATTTAGTAGAGGAGCACTCAATAATTTTTGGCTAATGACAGTCAAATCATCTGATTTACCATATTTATTTATTTATTTTAATTTATACCTTGGTGGGGCATTTTTCACCTCGCTCCTTGGCAATATTCTGGACTTGGATCAAGAAATCGCGGCACTGCTCGTAGAGATGGAAGAGGTAATCGAGGCCGTTCTTTTTGCCACGTGCCACTTCCCCAGGCTCTGTCACGATGAAGGGGTGCTCTCGCTGCCTCAGATCACTGCCTGCGCCCCCGTTGTCATCGTCGTCGTCAGCTCCCTCAGTACCGTCGTCGTCCTCCAACGATGCCATTCTAGCCTGCCCCTTCTTCCGCCGCTGCTGCTTCTTCTTGCCACCCGCCGCCACTACCTCCCACCTCCCTCCCCCACCAGTACCACCAGCACTTCCCGCCGCTTCCTTCTCCTGTTGCACCGGCTCCTCCGAAAGCCCTATCCCACCCACATATATATACCCCAGAAGGCCAGAAAAAGCTTAGACGTACATAACACACAATTGACACTTATATCCCTAAATAGAATAGAAGGAAGTAGAATATAATAATGTGATGTTCTATATCATATGACCAACGAACTCTTGCAATACAAAGGTTTGAAAACTCATCCACTGGGAAGAAAGGATAGGATATGGTGTTTGCTTTAACTATTTGTTACGAGAGAGAGAGAGAGAGAGAGAGAGAGATGTGTAGGGTTACTTATCCATTGAACTCTTTGGTTTGAGTGAGGTAAAAATGGCTGGGAAGTTTGTGATTAACCCAGAATTAACAAAATGGGTAAACGAAGTGAGAAATATTAAGAAACATAGAACTAAAAAACTATCGAAAAACTTAACAAGAGTCTTATCAAATAATTTTTTTGAGAAAATTAGTGTAAATTTATATATATATAACTTCATATTTGTTAGTATTTAAGACAATAAAATATATAAAAATTAATATTTTTTATTTTTAAAACGTTTTTTTTTAAATCTTTTAAGAGTTTTCGTTTAAGTATTAAAAAAAATTTCGTTAAGTGTTCTAACAGTTCTGAAACGGCATTTTAAAATTTCTAAACGAGTTTTGTAAACAGAAGTGCGTTTCGCCCAATTGTGTTTGCAGGTAACTATGGATTAATCAACACGAGGTGATTAAAAAGTTTAGGAATGTACAGTGAAGTTCAGAGAGACCAAAGACACGCTTGACGCACGTACCTTCCTGCGAGAGCGCGTCAAGAGCGTTTGTGGTGTCAGCGGAGAGGAGGTGTCGCCGCCGCGCCTCTTCCTCATCTAGCCGTCGCCTCTCCGCTCGAACAGCCGCTTTTATGCCGTACCTTTCACCAACGAGGAGGTCCCACCGGAAAATCTGACACAAACTGTTCATCATGTCGTCCAACTCCTCCTCCTTCATGTCCAACAGGGTATTCACAGTAAAACCCAGCTCAGCAATCTTCGCAGCAGTGTAGTATCTAATACCATAAGCTTCAAACAAGTCCTCAAGTCCTCCCAGCTCCCTCGGCCGGACTGGGTACGCCGCCATAGCCGCCGGCTGGGGCGGTGCTGGTAGTGGTGCAACCGCTTCAAGCAGGCGGTTCGGCGGCGGCACAGCCCCTCTCGGGTCCCACTTGAACAAGAAGGCATCCGGATCCATTTCACACTATATTTGTTCTTCACTCTATTTTCTCAATGCATTGGTATGTATGGAGTATGGAGTCGAGGCTTTGCTGATACGTATAAAATCCACTGTTTAATCATTTGTTCCAATCTTGCCCCTGACTTAACTGATTTCTGATTCTTTTCAAAGTACTTTTAAGCTTTTTGCATACTGGTAATATACGTAGGGTTCTGGACTGTCTATCGAGTTGTGTTTTAACTGGTTCCTGCTCTATTGAAACTAGAAAGTTGTAACTAGATAGTTAGAATCGAACTAGCGTCGCTCAGAAATAGTTGGAAGCAAACCATTCAACTCAAAACTATATGTATCTATACACATATATATCTATACATAAAGAGTGCTGGGAATCAAAATCTCTGTGGCCACTGTTTATCTTGTACGAACCTCAAATTTAATGCAGTTCACTGGATTTTCACTACTTTATTTTCTTTCCGAAAAGGCATATGCTATGCATCTAGAAAAATTGTATCAAAAAATTTTTTATTAGAGTAATATAATAATAACATTTTAATAATTATTTTAAATTGAATGACTCTCATTCAATTATACTATTTTGGTGATAAATTGTTGTTTTATTTTTTTATTATGAAAAAAAAATTGCTATTATTTAACAAAAGTATATAAAAAATTCTATCAGAATAATGTGATATCGACATTATTATAATTAAGAGCTTTTATTATGGGTGTTTTGTTATAAAATTAATGACTTTTGTCTAATTATTTTGGTGATAAATTTTGTATAAATTTTTTTATTTGCGTAGTATTACCTTTTTTTTTTATTATTTGTTATCTGATAACTCTAATTAAGAAATTAAGAACACCCTAAATTGGTTTTCTTTGAGTAAACACAAGGTACAAAATTCACCAGAAAGCTACAAATCAATCCATCTAGCCATGGTTTGGTGGTGATCATTTCACTCTCAACTTGACAAGCGTTTTAGTATCTCTAGATTGCAACTCGCTTGTTTCACTGTTTTTTTTATAGGAAAATACTATTATTTCAGAATTTGTGCATAGAAACCTGCATCAGAATGATGTCATAATGATAGTTTTGTAATTAATAAGCATCTAGATGGGCACTTTATTTTAAAGTGATAGGCATACAATTTAGCCACATCATTCTGATGATAAATTGTATATGATTTTTCTGATTGTATTGTATTATCCTTTTATTTTTGACAAATCTTGGACCTGAGTCACTGAAATTACACATGGAGAGCAAAGAAGAAGAAAAAGAAGAAGAGGAAAAAACTTTCAAAGATTTAAAATTTATAACCTACAATTAGGGCTGTTCAAAAATTCATCCGATCTATCAATATGATTGACCCAAATAGAACCTGAACACAACCTAAATTTAAACCAGTCAAAATCGGTTTTAAAATTTGTGAATCCAACTTTAATAATTCAGTTAGTGAGTTACTATTTAAAACTGACTCAACTCACTAAAATCAACCCGAATAGTGTATAATGGTTGAATTTTAATATTATATAAAAAAATTTTAGGTGCTTTCATTTATTTATTATTTAAGTACTTATTACAAAATAATTTTTTATAATAAGAGATGAAATTCTAATCCAACTCAATTCAAACCGAATTGAAATCAATTTCAATATTTTCAAACCCGACTTTAACAATATAATTGGTGGATTTCTATTTAATTCGACCGGTGAACACCCAACCAACAATATACAATAATATACGACATAGAACCAAAATCCCATTTTCACTAGAATCCATGGATTTGACAATCACCAAAAATATTTAATGCACTTAAAACTATGCAAGTCCAGAAAAGTAAGAGGGGGTGTTAAATTCTCGATGAACTGGGTTTTTCCATTAGCAGTCTGAAAGGCCTAAGTTGTGTCTCAGATCTGAACATGTAGGCTTTATTCGGGCAAGGATGGCTTTTAGGTAATCTTGTAATTTTAAAGATGAGATGATATGAGATCAAATAGGGTTAGAGAGTAGGGACATTTATCTATTACTATTCCTTGGCAAAGTGATGTCAGGGAAGTACATAGACCAGCAGATGTTTCAGCCAACCCAACCCTCTTAGTTGAGGATCAAAAAGAGAGCCAGCCCTAACCTCCCCTCTCTCTCTCTAGATCTCTCTCTCTCTCTCTGTTGAAGGCTGTTTATTGTACTTTCAAAGAACACTCTCACTACTTGGATTGTGGTGCCACCATCAGCTGCATCATAGCGGACCTGTCATTCATAATAGAGGCCCTAAGCTATGTGTTTTGGCAGAGTATCTGAAACAAACTGTACTTTCGGCCACTTGCCATGAATTCCAATGGCAGTGCTTGGAGCCCTCACAACCAACCAACATATAATAGACAGAGATATGCTTCTATTATTTCGGTATTAATTAGACTTTTTGGTCAACTTTGAAATTAACTGAACGAATCACCTGAAGACACGTCATTGTCCAAGCAGTGTGTACTAGTGCTAGAGATTTTGTCTCGTGTCTGGTTCCAGTGACTTTTGCACAGCATTAGGTCAGTGCTCTTCAGTCCTTTAATTTTGCTTGGCCCTTTCTCTGCTCTGGCCGTTTTCTCACTTTGGTAAAACTCTGGTGTCCCACGGGAGTCGGAGACTAGCAGCATGTATTCTTTCATTTTCTCATAGATTCTTAAAATTAAAAAAATATTATTTTTTAAAAAATTTGTAAATTTTTTTTTAAAATAACGTGACAGTAATATTTTTATAAATAAAAATTACTATAACTAATATTTTATTTTTAAATAAATGACTGTCATTCAATTATATCATTTTGATAATAAATTATATATGAATTTTTTATTTATTTAATATTATTCTAAAATTAAATTGTACTTAAACAATAAAATAAAAATGCGTATAAACGCCATGAATCATGTACAAGTTTGAGGCTAAGAAAATTATAAAAAAACACAAAACAATAACTACAATCACAAAATGGTAAATTCACCATCAAATTTGAAGATTACAATACTTTGTACCCACTCATTAACTGTGATTTTTATTTATTTATTTATTATGAAATGGGAGAACTTGTACAAGGCTATACCCTTCAAACACACCCAAATGAGTAAACTTATTAAGAGATTGATAAATATGAACAATTCATCAGTCTTGAATAAGACAGATTATTCAGTTAAACACAATTGCTTTCAAAGTGATCTAAACTGGTGGAGTTAGTGGAACCATTAACATGTATCTATTACAACTCGCTCATGAACAAGATCCATTACTTTCTTACAACCCACCTGTCTTTCCATAGTCTCATGCTATACCTTATGCCTATTAATTTATGAGCCTTGCCTTTGTCAATATGATGCTAATTAGGGGTGTCAGGTATGCATGCCTGGAGGTTGTACTAGAGCTAGAACTGTTTAGTTTTGAATTTAGAATCAAACCAATTTTTTTATCGAACTAAACTGAATCTACTTGAGTCACTCTAGGTTAGTTCAATTTGGTTTCATGCTCTGAGGTAGCTCAAGTTAAGATGAGATTGTGTCGGTTCAAGTCTACTTTTACTATACCAAACTTTGTGCATTCATTTAAAACCTGAAAAAATGATTAGTCTTCCATCTTTAATGTTTCAAAAAAATTTAAAATGACATACACATACAAAATTAACAATAATTAAGTACAAATAATAATTTAAAGATGTGTACACCATATATATAGACTATTGCAGCAATATAAAATTGGGTCTCAGGTTGGTTCAGTTTGGTTTAGATCTCGGTTTGGTTCTGGTCCAAAAAACGTGAACATGATAACCGAGCTAAATTGGTGTGATTAACCTTTTTTAGACTTAGTATCGAACAGAATCCTTGATAGATCCAAACCAAACTGATCCATAGAAATCGAAATTGTTCAGGTCTCAATTTTTTTGGTTTCATTTGTGCATCCCTAATGCTACTGCAATACCAATAGACGAAGTGAGTTGGTGAAGGTCACTCCTTAATTATATCAAACACACAGTGAGTGATTTATTTTATTATTGTTATTACACACACACACACACACATATATATAGTCGCTAGGTTGCATACAAAAGGAGAGGGCAAGTCTACCCAGTAGAATCAACAATGATGAGGATCTTATGTAAGTTCCTCGCCCTCCCATGGCCAATCTTCCTTCTTTTTTTTTTTTTTTTGTCCCAGATTTATTGAAGAAAAATATACAAAATTATATCATATGTTCAATTATGAAAAATAGTAGAGGATAAAAGAACATAAAAATTAAATAGGCGAGAATTTAGAATTCCTCATTACTTTTTTTTGTCCTCTCATTTTCCTTTCACTTTACTTTTCCCTTGATAAAATATGAGATCCAATCATCCAAACATGAAATTAGTGATTTTTTAATTTTTGGATAATAAGGAAAACAAAAAAAAAATGTCCAGGACTCCGGGCCCATCACAGCGCAATTTTTTTTTTGCTAGCCCATCACAGTCCAATTGTAGAGGCTTAAAGATGCCCAGATTGAACCTGGTGGATCAGCCCTCGGTTGCCCCGCCCACATTAGAAGCCCTACAATTGCGACAGAGATGAGAGCGTTGAATCTCTCTCTCTCTCTCTCATTCAATTCCGTCAAATAGTACTATCAAATCACATTACCGGAGTCTGATTCTGATGTTAATTGCTCAATTTTGCTCTTCTCTTTCCGATGTAGTTCGATACACCATAGAATCAAATGTTGAGACTTGCAGCAGGGAATAGACTATCTTCTTCTCCTTTATCATTGCATCCGAAGATTCTGAACCACTCGGCCAAAGCTGCCAGAGGCACTAATTACACTACTGCGGTCCATTCCATGTCTCTTCTCTTAATTCCACCCCAAATTCCCCCTTTTCTCCATCAAAGTCCCGTCATTCAAATACAGGTCAGTAGTCTCTCTCTCCCTCTCTCAAATTGCTTTTGAGTTGTATGTTTTACAGTATTTGAAAGTTGGGTCATACCCTCCATTTAGATGCATATTTGGTATTATTGTGCCAGCAGAAGCAATTGACACCAAATATGTCATGCCGAAAGTATTAAAAAATACACATATCCAATAGAAACAATAGAGATAGAGATTTATCATGATTGGGCAATCTGCCTACGTTCATACTGGAGTTGAATCAACTATTTAATGGCGGAGATTACAACGCTCATCTCACATAAAACTCTGCCTCACAAACCAACTACCATACAAATTCCCCCCACACAAATGGTCATACAAATTGCCGAGGACAATACCAAAGAGCCCACCCATCAATACAAATGCCCACAACAATACAAAAGGCAACACCTGCCTTACAAATGGCACCGCCCGTACACCAGAGCAGTGCCCCTCACTGCAACTCCCACTCTACATCTTCAACTCCCCATATCTACCCCTTATCTTCATCCCTCAACTTGACCCTTTATTTATAGGGAAGGAGAAAATTTGCCGTGTCTTCAACGGCGTTGCAAATCTTTGATGATGGAGGTGGTCAACAGTGGGAACGGGCTGATATCTTCCTTCAACGAGTTCGGCGGCCGACTTCTCGAAGGTGCGGTGGCCTTCTCACACGGAAGTCAGCTTTCTTCGTTTTCGTTTTCTTCTTTCTTCCTTCAGCTGTCGACGGGAGAAGAAAAGACCTTCTCTTTTCTTCTCTCTCTCTCTTTTTTTTTTTTTTCCTTTTGGGCTCTGACGGTGAGAAAGTGGATGGGAATTCCACCCTCTCTGCATGGATGGACTAGGGTGGTTCCCACCCCACAAATCATCCCTTTCAACCATGTGGGGTAATGGGGTCATACTGCAATTGTCATCGGACGACTATACCCCTTCAATGGAGTATTTATTACATCCTTTCAACAAAGTGTCCAAAGAGGCTATCAGACTGAAGTGATCCCGGCTTCAACCAACTGTGCGCTAAAACGCCAATGCACCCCTACATCGGAGTGCCCATCACACTGCCACAGCTTTAACTGAAGTGATCTCCGCTCCAACCAACTGTGCGCTAAAACGTCAATGCACCCCTACATTAGAGTGCCCATCCAACTGTCACGACTCTAACCAACTGCATTATAAGGCGCCAATACACCCCCTCGCCTGGGGTACCAAACTGCCATGGCTCCAACTGAAGTGATCTCGGCTCCAAACAACTGGGCACTAAAACGCCAATGCACCCCTACATTAGAGTGCCCATCGAACTGCCACGACTCTAACCAACTGCACTCTAAGGTGCCAATACACCCCATTGCCTGGGGTACCAAACAAAGTATCATGGGTACAATGCATTCCCTCGCATGGAGTGCTAAACAACTTGCCACGGCCACAATGCATCCCTCGCCTGGAACGCCAAACGACTACCACAGCTCCAAACAATTGTGCGCTACAGCGCCAATGCAACCCATCGTTTGGGCTACCAACAAACTTGTTACAGTTACGCACAACTGCACCCTAAAGTGCCAATATATCACCCCTCACCTTGGGGTGCTAAACAAAATGCCATGGCTACAAACATCTGCACCCGGAAACACCAATGCAAAGTTCACAACTTTGCCAACTGTAGTGGCTCCACCTCCCCTCCTGCACGTGCATAACTAGAGAGCTCAGTGTGGTAACTGCCACTAACTAAATCCATTGCAAATGAGACCCGTTTCAACCTAGGTGCGCACCTTTTTGTCACGTCTGTCTTGTATGCCTTTGCCTAGAGCTTCCAAAAAACATTTTGCAGCAATTGGATCAAAACTGTCCATAACTTCGAATTGCCACACATCTTAAGTTGGTTCCGTCGAACATTCCAACTTCAAACTTTGCACTGGACAACATGGTTTGCTAGCAGTCCCTGAGCGCTTCGCTGTAGAAGACTAACCATTGGGACTTTCTTTGTGCAGCACCACAAACAAACTCTAATGCCCAAATAAGCATAAAACATCATTTCTATACTTTAAAAGGGTAATACCGAATTAGGGGAGCAAAATTTCAGAAATCCGATATTTTGACTCTGAAGTGGTCAATTTTGCTAGAAATGAGTCCTGTTTGGGCAAAAAAGGCCCAAAACTGCTCAAAAGAGCACAAACCAAACTGGCAAGTCAGCAAGCGGCGTGGCTTAACGGCGGCTCGGTTGGCAACTTAACAGCGCGGCTCAGCAGTGGCTGGTCAACGACCCAATGGCGGTGGCTCAACACAACGGCTCAATCGGGGACAAAGCGGCATGGCTCAACGGCGGTTGATCAATGACTCAGCGGCGACTGGTCAACGACTTAGCGGCGGCGGCTCTATGCGGCTCAACTTAGCAGGGCTTGAGGCTGACATAGGCCTGACGTCAGCTAATATGGTTGTACTGACAATTTTAGCAACATTTGGGGTCAAATTGAAATTTTAGCAACATCTGAGGGGCCAAACTGAAATTTCAGCAAAATTTGGAGGCCAAACTGAAATTTCAGGAACTTTAAGGCTAAACTGCAATTTCTAGAAACATTGGGGGCCAAACTAAAATTTCAGCAACTTTAGGGGTTGATCTACAATTAAGCAGAATTATGCAAAGTTGCTGATGTCATGGGTGACGTCATGACCTACGTTGATGTCATAGCTTACGTCAGTCATCTTATCTAGTGAAAAAAAGCTATAATAGATCTGAAAATTTCAATTTCCGATCTAAGGAGCGTCAAACCTCCGTTTTTGACGTCGTTTGCTGCAGCGTGTTCATCTTGTCGAGACGAACCTTCTGGTATAATGACAAGTTGGATCCGGTCAAAAAATTACACCAAATTTGAAAATTTTAATTTCAAATCTAAGGAGCGCCGAGCCTTCATTTTCGACGCCGTTTGCGATAGCGTGTTCATCTCGGCGAGACAAACCTTCTGGTATAATCAAAAGTTGAAACCGACCAACTTGATTTTTGGGCACTTCTTCCCAAGCAACGAATCAATGGTCTGATACCAATTTATTGTGCTAGCGGAAGCCATTGACACCAAATACGTCTTTCCGAAAGTACCCTAAAATACACACACATAATAGAAACAATAGAAACAAAGATTTATCATGCTTCAGTAATTTGTTTATGTCCACACTGGAGCCAGATCAACTATTTAATGGAGGATATTACAACTCTCAACTCACATAACACTTTGCCTTACAAATCCACTGCCATACAAATTCCCCCAACACAAATGGTCATACAGATTGTCTACGGCAATACCAAAGAGCCCACCCCTCAATACAAATGCCCACAACAATACGAAAGGCAACACCTGCCTTACAAATGGTATCGCCCCTACATCGGAGCGGTGCCCCTCACTATAACTCCCACTCTACATAATCAACTCCCCATATTTGTCCCTTATCTTCATCCCTCAACTCAACTCTCTATTTATAGGAAATGAGAAAACTTGCAGTGTCTTCAGCGGCATTACAAATCTTTGACAATGGAGGTGGTCAACAGTAGGAACGGGCTGATATCTTCTTTCGACGATTGCGACAGCCGACTTCTCGGAGGTGCGGCGGCCTTCTCAAGCGGACGATCAACAAAAGCCAGCTTTCTCATTTTCTTTTTTCTTCCTTCAGCTGTTGGCAGGTGAAGAAAGGGCCTTATCTTTCCTTCTCCGTCTCCCCCCCCTCCCTCCTTTTTTTTTCTTTTGGGCCCTGTTGGTGAGAAAGTGGATGGGAATTCCACCCTCTCCACATGGGTGGACCAGGGTGGTTTCCACCCCACAGGTATTTGATGTGACGATACTAATCAGGGTTATTGGTACTTTGAGCTTGAGGGGACTAAAATTCATGCGGGCCAGAGGTTGTTGATTGGCCTTGATACATTATGAATCTTTGCTGAGACCTACAACTTTATTGTATACGTTGCTTTGAAGAGCTTAATCTGATAATGTTAATGGGAATTCAAATTTATACTGAAACTTGCAGTGAGTTTTATAATTTTGGTGGGTTTATGCGCTCTAAGATGGTAATATTATTTGCATGACAGGCTCTCATTGTTCTTGAGCTGCCTTATGGTGTTTAGGTTGTGAAAATTAGTGGTTGTATGTCTTCTGGATAATTGAGAAGACAGTTCGACATTGGATTAATTCTGTATCCTAGTTTTTCTGAGAACTTATTTTACATGACATCTAACATTTGCCCCTCCTAATGCCACTGTGTTTATGTAGTTAATTGCCACCAATTGGTTGTCATTTTTGAAGATGATGAAAAGCTGTCGGGACTTGGGAGTTTATTGGATCTTACATTCTTTGTTTGTGGTAGTAGTCAGTTAGTACCCTAACTATTGAGAGAGAGCATAAGGTGCTGGCGAGGTTTCGAGTAATGGTGTGGGATGACATTGTATATTCATTCCTTCATTTTAAAATTTGCTTCTCTTTTTACTATTTTCGGGTTGACTGAATCATGAATTGTATCTCATTGTGCTTGTACTTCTCATTTTCTTTTGTTCTTTGCTGTCCATTCATGATGTCTTTGCTTACTTTATTTACTATAAGGGGTATTAGTATATCAAATCTGCTATAATGGAGTGGCTAAAATAGTATGCACCGGCAAGAATAACTAATAATAAATCATCTTTGTCTGCTTTACATGGTTATAGTCCTATTAAACGAATATCAAGTGTCTAGTTGTTGCATCACAGTCAATTCCTCTATCTTCAAATTCAATTTTGTATTGTTCAAGAGAAGCAGCTGTTTGCTATGCTTGTCTTGTATAATGCTAGTATCATGATGCAATAGAGGAATGACCTGCCAGATAGGTGTGTGTTCATGTATGGTACATATGCTTATCCTTTCCTCTCTCTTACTTTGTATGTGCTTTATCACTTGACTGTCAACTGCAAGTTTGTAAAACTAAAATATAATCTTCTCTCTTGCATTTTTCGTCTTCTAATGTTGTCCACAAGAGTTCTTTTGTGGTGTTCCCATTTTCACTATACTGTCTTGATAGGTCTTGCAGTCAGTGTTATTGTTTTTCATATAATTCTGTATATCATTCTTCATAGATACAAGCACTTTTGTTGAAAATAGTTTCCATGGGAAGCATTTTTGTCCTAAAAAGTGATTCTCCTACACAGACAATCCTTTCAGATCATCAAACGCTCTTCCGTGTTCTTGAAGCATGCAAACTCTCATCTAACTTAAGAGCTGCAACTGAAACCCTCACTAGAATTATTAAACTTGGTTATGGAACATACCCATCTCTCATATCATCTATGATATCAGTATATGTATCGTGCGGTTGCCCCAATCTTGTTCATCAGCTTCTCAATGAAACTACCTGTTGGGATTTTGATCTGATCTCTTCAAATTTGATTATTACAACTTTTATGACGAAAGGAGAAATTGATGTTGCCAAGAAGGTATTTCTTAACATGCCCAACCGTGATGTAGTCTCATGGAACTCAATGATTGGAGGTTGTGTAAAAAAGGCACTCTTTGAGGAGGCTTTAAAGATCTTCCAAGAGATGTTGAGCTCAAATATTGAACCAGATGGATTTACATTTGCATCTGTTATCACCGGGTGCACATGACTAGGAGCTCGTGATAATGGAAAGTGGATACATGGTTTAATGATTGAGAAGCAAATTGCACAAAATTACATTTTGGGTTCTGCACTTATAAACATGTACTCAAAATGTGGAAGAATTGAAACTGCAAAAGAGATTTTTGAAACTATTCAAAGAAATGACATATCTATTTGGAATGCAATGATTAATGGGCTAGCAGTTCATGGGCTTGCTTTAGATGCAATTGCCTATTCTCGCGTATGGAGGTGGAAAATGTTTCACTTGATTCTATAACTTTTGTTGGAATTCTTACTGCATGTAGCCATAGTGGGTTGGTTAAACAGGGTCACAATTACTTTGATTTGATGAGTTGTTACTCAATTCAACCACAGATTGAGCATTATGGAGCCATGGTTGATCTCTTGGGTTGAGCTGGGTCTCTAGACGAAGCTTATGCATTTATTGAAGAAATGCCAATGGAGCCTGAGGTGATTATATGGAGGGCACTTCTCAGTGCTTGTGGTACTTGGAGAAATTCTGACTTGGGTGAAGTTGCTATTAAGAAAATTGAGCAACTCAACAGTGGGGATTATGTCCTGCTCTCAAATATTTATTGTTCCGTAAACAAATCGGATGGTGCTGCGAGAGTGAGAGACAGAATGAAAAAGAATGGAGTTCGTAAAAACAGTGGAAAGAGTTGGATTGAGATGGTAGGTGTCTTTCATGAATTTAAAGCCGGTGATCTATCACACTTGGAAAGAGAAGCAATATACAGGGTGTTGGAAGGATTGATACGACGGACCAAAATGGAGGGATTTATTCCTACAATGGACTTGGTATTGATGGCTGTATCTAATGAGGAAAAGAGGAGAATCTGAATTATCATAGTGAGAAATTGGCATTGGCATATGGGATCTTGAAAACCAGCCCTGGAAAGGAGATCCAGATTACTAAAATCCTCCGGACTTGTTTTGACTGTCATTGTTGGATGACAGTGGTTTCCAGGTTACTAAACAGGGTTATAATTGTAAGGGGCTGTATGCGTTTTCATCGGTTTGAAGGTGTTGTGTGTACTTGTGGAGATTATTGGTAGTCAACTTTAAGGTACCATGGCATACCAAAAAAAATAGTACCTTGAAGTTGGAAAGTAGAGTGCATCCACTATGGCTATGCAACATAGGCAGTTCCTACATCTATCAACATATATTAGATACAAATGGGGTAGGTTTTGGCTTATATTGACTCAAGTGAATTTTTTGTATAGCTGTAGTGGCAAGTTAATGTGCACTCAAAATGTTGAGGTGCAAATTTGTTCAGAGTCACTGAATGCAACCACCAGGGTTTGGCACTATGGTTATATAAGCTTAACAATGGTTAACAAATATGAGAGAAGTTAGCACCTGCTGAGGTAGATGCATAAGCATAGTAGAGTACGGGTGATTTTTTTGGCTTGATTGGACTTTCAAGGGTGTTCGACATATGTGCCAATGCTGCTGGAACCAAATGGAGCCACACATTGTGACCCAAACAACCTGTCAACCACAAGGTGTGCTAATAATTGTGATTTGCATGGTCATAATGCTAAGTATTTTCTTGATCTGTCGAGACATGTCTACTCACTGATGTGTTAGTGGTGTTGTTTCCTAGTTTTGGCGGAGATATGAGCTCATTGCAGAGCATTCTATACTGTCTCATGGTTTGTTGTTAATAGTTCTCTATTGATTTCTCCTAATACCTGGTAAATTTCTAGTAGTTACTAAGATTTAGTTTTCAATTTGAGTTATGTTACATTTGAGTCTAGCATGTAGTTACAGAATTTCTCTTAAAGGGGCGTATACCAAGGTTTTTCTTCTCCACTTTGGCAGTTGCTTTTTTATGGTTGTTGATCCATGAAATTTTGTTATGTGTTAATTCCAGGGTAAAATTCTTCCCATCTTTATTACCTTTTAGGTTCATCTCTCTCTCTCTCTCTCTCTCTCTCTGTTCTTTTTATCGTCCTTCTTAATTTGCCTGTTTTCACCAGCATTCCAGCTTTGCTATAAGAGTCTGACGTATAAACCTCAGCCTTGCTATGACTCCTAATTTATCCCTTTGTGCCTCTGCAATGCTAATTTATCCTTTCCAAAATCTTCTTCAATCAGGTAATGGTAGAATAGTATCTGGAGTACTACCATGTTATTCTTGATAGTATTTCAGATCATGTAGTCGGTTGTCTGAATATTATTAGTGTTCATTGATGTTCAAGGTTTTGCTTTTAAATCACATGCTCTGTGACATAATGGCTGCAGTGTTAGACCTTCCAGGAGGTGGTGGCAGCAAAGAATCCATAGATGAAAATTGGGTATGCTGAGCAGTGTGCACAAATATTTATCCCCTGGTGATTCAAGCATCATTCAGTTGCCTACTTCGCACTGACAGGTACAGGTTCATGTGTGCCTCCCTGATTTCCATTTGCACTAACATGTCTACCAGCGAGGATGCTCTGGCCCTGACCTTACGTGAGCTTGACATCTTCAGCATTGAGCCTGGACAACTTTGCACACCAAGTGATTAGGAAATGAGGTTTTCATCAGGTGTCAGACTTCAAGGGGAAATCAAGTTGGCAAAAAGTGTCTGATCTTGGGTCTGAATTGATGCTCAGCAACTCAGGAGTCAGCTAGGGTAATGAAGTTGCAGTTGCGTTTTTGTTGTGGAGGTCTGCACCCTTTTGGGTTGCATTCCCTTATTAGATGCTAGTGATGCAGTCGTAGTTCCAACCCATAGCTCCATTGATCTTTGATGAGAACAAGTTGGGTTTGATTTGATCTGTCTCTAAGCTCTCAGCTGCTTCTGAGTTATGCTTGTGCTGATTGAGTTGAATTTGTGTCCTGAACTGGGAATAACTTATGGTGACCTCTTATAGGCATGACTTCTGAAAGTGTCTTTTATAGTTGTTCATTCAAATATTTGTGCTCATTAATACTGTTTATATTGCAAGAAGTGTGTGCATAAATGATACCATTTTTTTTCCAACTCGTATACTGGCAGACATATATTACTAAATACTAGTTTGGTAGTCCAGGTTTGTATGTATCTCTTTTATTTTTTTATCTTTCCATTGAATGGATTGGTGTCTGATCCTTCTAAACTAGGTGCCACTCTGATCCTAATCTGAACGCTGTGCTTCAGATGTGCTCCAAAACTTGGGGGGTGCTCATATTGGTCTTAATCTAACTCTTGCTCTGACGGGGTTGATTGTACACTTCTGCATGCTTATCTCATGAATGCATTAGGGTGAGATTTATTGCATATCAGGATCTTTTTATGTCCTCTGTACAGTTTATGTGGCAGGATCTATTAGTGTTTGCATTCTACTCTTTAGGTCCTCTGTGCAGTTTATCCTACCCGTAAGGCATCAGCACTGGTTTTTGATGCATCACGATTACAAGGAGAATAACACACAAATCTGAATGAAATTGCTATCCATGCTAGTAGAGAGATATTGCTGATTTACTCAAATTTCTTTGAAACCTACAAAAAAATACTTATCAAGGGTCTTGTACAGCAAGAGACAGGTAAACGAAATTATGCCCTTCGAAATGCAACACAAGAACTTCTTATTGCTTGTGCATGATAGTTCTGTGGAGAGTCAGCTAATCCGAGAAATAGTGCTAATTAGCTGTCCTGGATAGGAACTAATGGCAGTTTGCCTCCATAAATCTCCGGAAGCTGGCTCTCATCGATGTCTTGTAGTAGAGTTAACCTCAGTTTCTTGTTTTCCACAAATATGATCTGTAAGGACACGGCCACACGGGAGACAGAATGGTTAGTTCACCATGTTGTGATGCAATTTATGTCTGTCTATATGATTAATGTGTGTATGTAATGCTAAGCTTCAATTCTGCGCTTGAACTTAATACATGAAATTTTGACTCTGGCTGGCTTGCATGAAAATAGACAGAATTCAGAATTTTACCTTCTTCTTGGTACTGTTGTCCATGAATGGATGTAGAACCTTCCACACTGCCATAAATATGTTAGGCACGTGAATGAGAAGTAGCTTCCCTAGTCTTTCCGGATAGTAGTCCTGCCATTAACAGCAAGGTGTTTGATAAATGTTAACCAGTTTGTCCTCTGTTTTCATTTTATAGTACATTTCATGAAGCAAAAACCGACAGCAGAGAACACTGCAGGAAGTAGTTGAATAGATAAAAAACGCTATTTTGAGTTTCAGAAGATCAAGTTTCCAATATGGCCAGGCTGTGTCATCCAGTCAACAAGATCTTGATCAAGTCACAGTCGGATTTGAACTGCAGAATTAAGTAATGCATGGTGGATGACTGAACCTGGAAAATAGATAGAGCTCCCAGGTACGCACGAATGTCACTGTTTGAGTATCCCCATCCTTCAAGATCCCCGATAACCACAAACTTCTCCTGTCCTATTGGCATCCTGAGACATCAAATTGACATTATAACATGCCATCTTCCTCTGTTTTTGATTGGGATTCACTGATATATACACATATATAAATATGTTTGCATGTTCATGTCTATTTGTGTGTGTGGGCATGAGAGAGAGAGAGAGAGAGAGAGAGAGAGAGAGAGCTTCTGGGAAAACTAGTACCTTGAACATAATTTGTCAAGAGCAAAGACTAAAAAACCTGAAAACAGGAGGTTACACATCTAATCAATAACTGGCTTAACTTCAGACTGAGTTTTGCCGAACAAATTGAATTTTACTGTATTCTGAGAACTGAACTTCAATGACTGAATTTCCAGTAATAGTCCAAGGATCGAAAAAAGGAAAACTTGAGAGGCAAGAACATACGTTTGAACTCGTCCAGACCTCCTTTGTTGTGGAAATGCCTACCAGCAAAGACAACTGTTATAGGACGTCCTTTCTTATCCGATCCTTGCATGAAAACCTTATTCTGTGCTAGGTCATTTGCGATCTCCGATGCAGATATGAAACCATTCGGAACAAATGTTCGTCTCCATTTCAGGTATTTAAGGAACATAGCAGAAGCCCTCTCTATGTCTAGATCACGAGCACGAAGAAACCTTCTGATCATGAAATCATCTACATCCTGCACATCCAATTCGACAAGAGATTCCACAAAATCACTGATCTGATCATAGTATTTACACAATGCAGCTAACGTTACTATGAATGTACCCCAGAAAAACCAAGTATTCATAACCATGATGTTTGAAGACATTGCCTATTTTCTTTCCCTCCCTATAATTGCCTTTGTTGTGAAGTCATTGATTGTGGCCTAACACTATCACCAACAAAGAGAGAGAGGGTGTACCCATAAAAGAAAAGGAGAGAGAGAGAGAGAGAGAGAGAGAGAGAGAGAGAGAACCTTGGAAGAGGGATCTTGTCTTTCAACAAAGGCTCTCATGACACGAATTTTGTTTTGCTCCTCCTCATTGCTTCCATTGATCCATTCCACACCTCTCTTTGTTGCTGCTGCTTCTTTTGTAGGTTCTTCAGACTCAGTTTTGTTCAGAGGCACCTCTCTCCGCTCCATGATCACCAACTACCCTCTCCTCTTTTGTTTCTTGTATAGCAAATACTTGAAATTGACCAGCTCTCGGCAACACCTCTCTCTCTCTCTTCTCTCTCTCTCTCGCTCTCTCTCTATGCAAGTATTTATTTATGCCTATCTTCACTTTCTGAATAGAGTTGAATGGAGTAGAGAAGGGCACAAAACAAGATTTTCAACCACCCAAAATATGGCAGGTTGAACTACTTTCCCGCTTGTAGTTATTATTCCTACTTTCCCACTTCAATACATTCATTATAAAAGGACAGTTTTAAAAAAATTGAATTAAATGCTTTATACTTTGCCTTGAAAAATAGCAGCCAGCTGTGATTTCAATATTTGAATGAACTTGTCCAGTTCTCCTATTTGATCTTGTCACCATGTCATCTAAAACTCTGTTGTTTGCTAACTGTTTTCTTGTTTTCGAACTGTTAATATTGCTTCGTCGCTTAAGTTAAATTTCAAAATCGGATGATTTTCCTTTTATACGTGTGGTTTCCTTATGTTTTAGATAAATCTGAGGTGATTTTTTCTTTTATTTTTTTTTATAAGTAGGTCAATCTAAGGAGATGTAAACCTCCAGTCATGCAGGTTTTGGCAAGAAGAAGAAGCAAAAGAAAGAGGTTATATAATTACGTGTCATTCGTAGTCTGTGAGCAAAATAAGCGGCCAGAGTCCAAACACCTGTTAATAAGCCAGCCAACTACCTGATTTTATTGTGAATCAGCAGTTTTGTTATCAACTTATCATACAAGATACATTTATATGTGTGTATATTATATTTGCATTGTATATATGTTTAAGAAGCACCGACACTCTCTTTTCAAGTGTTTGTGTGCATATTGGATACTCTCTCAACATGTGTCAGATATGCGTTCACCTGTGTTTCATTATTTTATAATTTTTTAGAATTAAACACAATTTAAACAATTAAAGGATATGTGTTGATGCATCAATATCGTGTCATGTCATATTCATGTCTATACTTCTTAGTATATAATGTTCCTAGAAGTGGAGGCAGACTACGTGTGTCATCTTAACTCTCAATAACTAAACATCTATTATTCCCACTAACTTCAACTCATTACTATTCGTTCACAATTAGAATACTATTCCTAAAAATGTTTTACATGCCATGCTTCAATGTTTGCCTTATAATAGTATAAATTTGATAAAATACATTTGAAAGCTATTTTCATGAATTCTTTTAGAAGCACTCCAATTTCAAAAAATAGTTTTAAATTGTTTTTTGAAATTTTGGGAAAAATATCAATAGGACAGAAAGAAGGAATCTTTCTACAAAGAAGCTAGACGGTTTCTGGAAGCATCCTTTACTTTGTTGTTCACAGTAGCAGCTTGCCAAGTGGGAGAATGAGGACCGTCGGATCGAGGGCATGAAGGCTATAACATCGAGTTGGAGGCCTCATTTCTGGGACATCCAGAAAAGCCATCCCATTCAAGATGCCCCTACTTATACCCCTGCTCCCTTCTCTCCTTGATGGATCAATTGAACAACTTTACATATTTTTAAAAAATTCCGAACCGCTATAGAAGCGAACGACTTGATCGCGAACTATAGTCTTTGTTTGTTCGACTGACCGAATCGATTGGGCTTCGTTCCGGGTAGTGTTTAGTCATAAGCCTACCAAACAGGACCTTAAGCATTTTTGAAGTTAGGTTTGTCATTAACATTCAATTTTGCTGACCCAAAATAAATTTGACGGCGACCCATCTACAAATTCGTTGCGCTCATTAATTCCTACAATTTCAAAGAATATGCAGCCAGCGACTGCATCACACTGGATCAATCAATTTACTATTTTTGGTCTATAAATAAAAAAAAAAAAAAACAATTTACTATTTTTTGTGTATGCCATTCTCAACCCCTTGGATAAGATCAAGGGTTGATTGGTTCCAACAATAATGCCCTAACATATTAATATGCCCCTAAACAATGCAAACTCGTTGCGCTCATTAATTCCTACAAATCCAAAGCATGTGCAACCAGCGACTGCATCACACTTGTTCAATCAATTTACTATTTTTTATTCTATTAAAAAAAAAAACAATTTACTATTTTTTGTGTAAGCCCATTCTCAACCTTGGATAAGATCTTGATTGGTTCCAACAATAATGCCCTAACGTATTAATAGGCCCCTAAATAATGCAAACTTAGTTTAGATGTGATTGCACATAAATAAATTCAATGAAGTCTAGAAAGAAGACAACCGATCTACAAAAACATAGTCTTCTAATTTATTGAATTCACCTGTCAAAATTTGAAAATTGTAATGAAAGTACAGTGTTGCCATATTACTTTTTTATAGTCTCCTGATGAACCATGTCAAAATTTATTGAATTTATTGAAAGCTCTTCTCTCGGAAAAGTTTTGAAAGCTCTTTAACAAAGAAATGAAAAAAAGAAAAGTCAGACGTACGTTCAGATCATAATAGAGTAATCTCTCTGTGCTAAGGTTTACCACCCTCAAGTTAGATCAACTATGATCAATTTTTTTTTTTTTGTCAGAGTCCACTTGAGTTACTTCGAAGGAAGAAATAGCCTTTGTTGGCCCAACAATCCTTCTTGGTCTTCGGAATTGGTTGTCAATCCTGCATTTTGGTCCATCTGTTTTCAGTCTGCATTCAAGTAGGAAACCCATCAAGCTGCTTCAAAGCCCAAGCCTTTGGGCACTGCGAGATAGGGCCCATGACAGCGACGTTCATCAGTTATTTTTGGACCCAGAAAAAAATAGCTGGGGTTTCCCCTTCTGTACACTGAATGAGTTAAATTCATATAGTAAAAGTTTACATCCGAACCATAAAGTCTCAAATTCGATCATTTCTCACTTCTCGTTGTGGTCAGTTATCAAGTATGTAATGAATAAAATTTACAAAGTTCACATTAGTTTATGTGTCTAAAAATTTAGATCTCTTGTTTTTTTTAATACGACCTTTTATTGTTGTGAATTTAGTCTCTCTCGCGTTCTGGTTGTTATAGGCCACTCCTTAATTATACCAAACACGCAATGTGTGGGTGTTACATTTTATCTTTGATATTATATATATATATATATATATGCTACTTGTTAGGTTGCATACAAAGGGAGAGGGCAAGTCTACCTAGTAGAATCAAGAGTAACGAGGGCCTTATGTAAGTTTCCTCGTCCTCCCAGGGTCAATCTTAGTGAGTTTTTTTAAGGTGTGGTAATAGGAAAACGGAAAAAAAAAAAAAGAAAATGTCCAGGACTCCAGGGCCACCTTAGCTCAATTATAAAGGCTTAAAGCTGCCCAGATTTAACTGAACCGGTGGATCGGCCCTCGGCTGGCCCGCCCACTTTAGCAGCCCTACAACTGCGTGAGACGACAGCGTTCAATGTCTTTCTCCGTCTCCTCATTCAATACCGTCAAATGGTGGAGAGGGTCTCTGAACCTCCGAGCCTCTGATTATCAAATCACATTACTGGAATCTGATTCTGATGTTAATTGTTCTTCTCTTTCCGATGTAGCTCGATGCGCCATAGGAGCAAATGTTGAGACTTGCAGGGAATAGACTAGCTGCTGCTTCTTCTTCTTCTTCTTCTTCTTCTTCTTCTTCTTCTTCTTCTTCTTCTTCTTTATCATGGCGTCTGAACCACTCGGCCAAAGCTATCAGAGACGATAATTACATTACGGCGGTCCATATCAACGTCCCTTCTCTTAATTCCACCCCAAATACCCCTTTTTCTCCATCAAAGTCTAGTCATTCAAATACAGGTCAGTAGTCTCTCTCTCTCTCTCTCTCAAATTGCTTTTGAGTTGTATGTTTTCCTGTATTTGAAAGTTGGGTTAGACCCTACATTTACATGCATATTTGGTATTTGCTGTGACGATATTAATCAGCGTTATTGGTACTTTGAGGGAACAAAAATTAGATGCGGACCACAGGTTGTTACCTTTGATTGACCTTGATACATTATGAATCTTTGCTGAGACTCACAACTTTATTGCATACGTTGCTTTGAAGAGCTTAATTTGGTTATGGGAGTTCAAATTTATCCTTAAACTCGCAGTGAGTTTTATAATTTTGGTGGGTTTATGCACTCTAAGACGGTAATATCAGTTGGATGAAAGGCCTTCACTGTTCTCGTGCTGCCTTATGGTGTTTGAGTTGTGCAAGTTGAGTTGACATTTCACATTGATTTAATTCTCTATCCTAGTTTTCCCGAAAACTTATTTTACATGAAAAAAGAACAGAGTATGGTTTGAATCAAAAAATATTCCTTGTGGACCTAACTTGACATCTAATACTTGCCCTTCCTTTTGACACTCTGTTAATGTAGTTATTTGCCACCGATTGGTTGTCATTTTTGAGGATGATGAAAATCTATTGGGACTTGGGGACTTTGTTGAATCTTACATCCTTTGTTTTGTGGTTGTAGTCAGTGCCCTCATGATATCTTTGCTTTTTTTTCAAAAAAAAAGAAAAGTAAAGGATTATAATGTATTAGGAGTCGCTAAAATAGTATGCACCGGCAAGAATAACAAGATCATAAATCATCTTTTTCTCGTTTAAATGGCTTTTGTCCTATTAAATGAATATCAAGTGTCACTGTGTCAATTTGTTGCATCACAGTCAATTCCTTTGTCTTCAAATTCGATTTTGTATTGTTCGAGAGAAGCATCTGTTTGCTATGCTTATCTTGTATGATGATACACAACAAAAATGACCTGCCATTTTTGTGTCTGTTGATATATGGTATACTTTCCTGACCCTTGCCTTGTATGTGCTTTACCACATGATTGTCAACTGCAAGCTTGTAAAACTAAAATATAATCTTCGTCTCTTGCATTTTTTGTCTTCTAATGTTGTGTACAAGAGTTCAACTGATGTATCCCATGTTCACTATACTGACTTGATAGGTCTTGCAGTCAGTATTATTGTTTTTCAGATAGTTCTGTATATCATTCTTCATAGATACAAACTCTTTTGTTGAAATAGTTTCCATGGGAAGCATTTTTGTCCTTAAAATTGATTCTCCTTCATGGACAATCCTTTCAGATCATCACATGCTCTTCCGTGTTCTTGAAGCATGCAAACTCTCTTCTAACTTAAGAGCTGCAACTGAAACCCACACTAGAATTATAAAACTTGGTTACAGAACATACCAATCTCTCGTTTCATCTCTGATATCAACATATGTATCGTGTGGTTTCCCCAATCTTGCTCGTCAGCTTCTCAATGAAGTTTCCTGTTGGGATTTTGATCTAATCTATTCGAATTTGATTATTGCAACTTTCATGAAGATAGGAGAGTATGATATTGCCAAGAAGGTATTTCATAAAATGCCCACCCGTGATGTTGTCTCATGGAACTCAATGATTGGAGGTTGTGTAAAAAATGCACGCTTTGAGGAGGCTTTAAGGATCTTCCAGGAGATGTTGAGCTCAAATATTGAACCAGATGGGTTTACATTTGCATCTGTTATTACCGGGTGTGCGCGAGTAGGAGCTCGTGATCACGGTAAGTGGATACATGGTTTAATGATTGAGAAGCAAATTGCACAACATTACATTTTGGGTTCTGCACTTATAGATATGTACTCAAAATGTGGAAGAATTGAAACTGCAAAAGAGATTTTTGAAACTATTCAAAGGAACGACATTTCTATTTGGAATGCAATGATTAATGGGCTAGCAGTTCATGGGCTTGCTTTTGATGCAATTGCAATATTCTCGCGTATGGAGTTGGAAAATGTGTCACCTGATTCAATAACTTTCATTGGAATTCTTACAGCATGTAGCCATTGTGGGTTGGTTAAACTGGGTCGCAAGTACTTCGATTTGATGAGTTGGTACTCTATTCGGCCACAGATTGAGCATTATGGAGCCATGGTTGATCTCTTGGGTCGAGCTGGGCATCTAGACGAAGCTTATGCATTTATTAAAGGAATGCCAATGGAGCCTGATGTAATTATATGGAGGGCACTTCTCAGTGCTTGTAGAACTCGGAGAAATTCTGACTTGGCTGAAGTTGCTATTAAGAAAATTGAACATCTCAACAGTGGGGATTATGTTTTGCTATCAAATATTTATTGTTCCGTAAACAAATGGGATGGTGCTGAGAGAGTGAGAGACAGAATGAAAAAGAATGGAGTTCATAAAAACAGTGGAAAGAGTTGGATTGAGATGGCAGGTGTCATTCATCAATTTAAAGCTGGTGATCCATCACACTTGGAAAGAGAAACAATATACAAGTTGTTGGAAGCATTGACTCGACGGACCAAAATGGAGGGATTTATTCCTACAGTGGAGTTGGTATTGATGGATGTTTCTAATGAGGAAAAGGAGGAGAATCTGAATTATCACAGTGAGAAATTGGCATTGGCATTTGGCATCTTGAAAACTAGCCCTGGAACGGAGATCCAGATTTCTAAAAACCTCCGGACTTGTTTTGACTGTCATTGTTGGATGAAAGTGGTTTCCAGGTTACTAAACAGGGTTATAGTTGTGAGGGACCGTATACGTTTTCATCGGTTTGAAGGTGGTGTATGTACTTGTGGAGATTATTGGTAGAGAACTTTAAGGTACCATGGCATACCAAAAAAATAAAAGTACCTTGAAGCTTGAAATTAGAGTGATCCACTAAAGCTATGCACTGGAGGTGATCAGTTCCTGGAGTTGTCCACACATATTTTGATATAAATAGGGTAGGTTTTAGCTTATATTGACTCAAGTGATTTTTTTGTATTGCAGCAGTGCAAGATAACGTGCATTCAAAATGTTGAGGTGCAAATTCATTCAACAGTCACTGAATGCAACCATTAGGGTATTGTTGTTATATAAGCTTAACAGTGGTTAACAAACATGACAGAAGTTAGCAGCTGCTGCATTCGATGCATAAGCATAGGAGAGTAAAGTTAATCTTTTTGGCTTAATTGGACTTTCAAGGGTGTTCAACATTTATGCCAACGCTGCTGGAACCAAATGGAGCCACACAATGTGACCCAAACAACCTGTCAACCACAAGGTGTGCTAATAATTGTGCTTTGCATGGTCCTAATGCTAAGTATTTTCTTGATCTGTCCAGACATGTTTATTCACTGATATGTGTTTGTCGTGTTGTTCCCTTGTTTTGGAGTAGATATAGACTCATTGCAGAGCTTTCTTTTCTGTCTCAAAGTTTGTTGTTAATATTTCACTGTGGCTTTCTAGAAATAGCTAATAAATTTCTGGTAGTGACTAAGATTTAGTTTTTACTTTGAGTTATATGCTACATTTAATCTACCATGTAGTAAGAGAATCTCTATTAAAGGGGCATGTACCAAGGTTTTTCTTCTCCACTTTGGGAGTTGCTTTTTTATGGTCTTGAAGTGTTATTATGTGTCAATTCCAGGGTAAAATTCTGCACATCTTCATTACCTTTTAAGTTCCTCTCTCTCTCTCTCTCTCTCTCTCCTCAATATGCCTGTTTTCACCAGCAATCCGGCTTAGCTATAAGTGTCTGACGTATAAACCTCATCCTTGTTATAATGACTCTTAGTTTATCCCATTCTGCCTATGCAATGCTAATTTATCCTTTTAAAAAAAAATTTTAGTCAGGTAATGATGAACAGTATCTGTAGTACTACCATGTTATTCTTGACGGTTTTTCAGATCAAATGCTTTGCGACATAATGGCTGTAGTGTTGGACCTCCCAGCAGGTGGTGGCAGTGAAGAATCCATATATGAAAATTCCTCATGCTGAGCAGCGAGCAGAAGCACAATATTTATCCCCTGGTGATTCAAGCATCATGCAGTTGACTGCTTCACACTGACAGGTACAGGTTCAAGTGTGCCTCCCTGATTTTCATTTGCACAAACATGTCTACTAGCAAGGATGCTTTTGCCCTGACCTTACCTGAGCTTGACATCTTCAGCATTGAGCCTGGACAACTTTGAGCACCAAGTGATGAGGAAAAGAGGTTTTCATCAGGTGTCAGACTTGAAGAGGAAATCAAGTTGGCAAAAAGTGTTTGATCTTGGGTCTGAATTAATGCTCAGAAGTCAGCTAGGGCAATGAAGTTGCAGTTTCATTTTTGCTATGGTCTGCACACTTTTGGCTGGCATTCCCTTATTAGATGCTAGTGATGCAGTCGTAGTTCCAAGCCATGGCTGGATCTATTGGGGGCCTGAGCCATACAACCTGGGGCTTTCCCTTACATCTTTGATAAGAACAAGTTATGGTTGACAAGTCAGGTCTGATTTGATCTGTTTCTAAGCTGCTTCTGAGTTATACTTGTCTGCTTGAATTTGTGTCTAGAACTGGCAATAACTTATGATGATCTCTGATAGGCACGACTTCTATACATATCTTTTGGAGGTGTTTATTGAACTATTGTGCTCGTTAATATTGATTGTATTACGAGAAGTGTGTTCATAAATGATGCATTTTTTTGCCACCTCCTATAATGGCAGACATATAATAAATGCACAATAGGGAGCCACTGAGTACAAGTTTCTCTGTCTCTCTCATTTGTTTACTGTTCGCATTGCCTGGATTGGTGTCTGATCCTTTTATACTAGGTTTCATCTGCGACCTATGCTTCAGATGTGCTCCTAAAGTTGTGGGGAGCTGATAGTGGTCTTAACCCTACTCTTGTTCTGAGCAAGTTAATTGCACACTTCCATGTACTTATCTCATGAATGCATTGCTCTTGGCATAGTTATGGCGAGATTTTTCACATATCAGGATCTCTTTAGGTCATCTGTACAGTTTATATGGCGATATCTATGTGTTTCAGTTCTACTCTCTGGGTCCTCTGTACAGTTTATCCTACCCATAACGCACCTTCATTGTTTTACTGATGCATCAGTATTATTAGGTGAAGAACAAACAAGTCTCAATGAAATTACTATCCTTGCTAGTAGAGATATTGCAGATTTACTCAAATTTCTTTGAAACTCATAAACAGACTTATCAAGGGTCTTGTACAGCAAAAGACAGGTAAAAGAAATCATGCCCTCAGAAATCTAACACAGAAACTTCTTATTGCTGCTGCAGGATTACTGTGGAGAGAATTAGCTGTCTTGGATAGGAACTAATGGCAGTTGGCCTCCATAAACCTGTGGAAGCTGGCTCTCATCGATGTCTTCTAGTAGAGTTGACCTCAGTTTCTTGTTTTCCACAAATACGATCTGTAAGGATACAGCCACATGGGAGACAGAATTGTTAGTTCACAATGTTGTGATGCAATTTACGTCTGTCTGTCTATGCGATGAATGTATGTATGTTATGCTAAGCTTCAATTCTGCACTTGAACTTAATACATGACATTTTGACTGTGGCTAGCTTGCATGAAAATAGAGATAATTCAGAAGTTTTACCTTCTTCTTGGTATTGTTGTCGATAAATGGATATACAGCCTTCCACACTGCCATAAATATAGAAGGGACATGAATGATAAGTAGCTTCCCGAGTCTTTCTGGATAGTAGTCCTGCCATTAAGAGCGAGGGTGTTTGATAAATGTTAACTAGTTTGTCCTCTGTTTTCATGTTATAGTACATTTCTCGAAGCAAAAACCTACAGCAGAGAACACTGCAGGAAGAATTTGAATTGACAAGAGGCTATTTAGAGTTTTAGAAGATCAAGTTTCCAGTATGTCGAGGCTGTGTCATCCAGTCAACAAGATCTTGATCAAGTCAGAGTCGAACTTGAACTGCAGAATTACGTAATATATGGTGGAGGATTAAACCTGCAAAATGGATAGAGCTCCCAGGTACGCACGAATGTCACTGTTCGAGTATCCCCATCCTTCAAGATCCCCGATAACCACAAACTTCTCCTGTCCTGTTGGCATCCTGAGACATCAAATTGACATTATAAAATGCCTTGTTCCTCTGTTCTTTGTTGGGATTCACTGATATATACATATATATATATATATGTATACGTGTATATATATGTTTGCATGTTCATGTCTATTTGTGTGTGTAGGCATGAGAGAGAGAGAGAGAGAGAGAGAGAGAGAGAGAGCTTCTACGAAAAGTAGTACCTTGAACATAGTTTGTCAAGAGCAAAGACTACAAAACCTGTGAACAGAAGAGGTTAATCGTCTCTCTGAGAACTGAACTTCAATGACTGAAGTTCCAGTCATAGTCTAAGCATAGGAAAAAGAAAAACTTGGAACGCAAGAACATACGTTTGAACTCGTCCAGACCTCCTTTGTTGTGGAAATGCCTACAGCCAAAGACAACTGTTATAGGACGTCCTTTTTTATCCGATCCCTGCATGAACATCTTGTTCTGTGCTAGTTCATTGGGGATCTCCGATGCAGATATGGAGCCATTTGGAACAAATGTTCGTCTCCATTTCAGGTATTTAAGGAGCATAGCAGAAGCCTTCTCTATGTCTAGGTCACGAGCACGAAGAAACCTTCTGATCATGAAATCATCTACATCCTGCACATCCCATTCGACAAGAGATTCCACAAAATCACTGATCTGATCATATTACATGCACAATGCAGCTAACTTTACTATGAATGTACCCAGAAAAATCAAGTATTCATAACCATGATGTTTGAAGACACTCCATTTTCTTGCAATGCTTTGTGTTACACTTGTCTTTTATTTTCCTCTCTTTTAATTGCCCGTGTGGTAAAAGTCATGATTTTGGTTGAACACTATCACTAACAAAGAGAGAGGTGCACCCCTAAAAGAAATGGAGAGAGAGAGAGAGAGAGAGAACCTTGGAAGAGGGATCTTGTCTTTCAACAAAGGCTCTCGTGAGACGAATTTTGTTTTGCTCCTCTTCATTACTTCCATTGATACATTCCAGATCTCTCTGTGTTTCTGCTACTGCTTCTTGTATAGGTTCTTCAGACTCAGTTTTGTTCAGAGGCACCTCTCTCTGGTCCATGATCACCACCTACCCCTCGTCTTTTGTTTCTTGTTTAGCAAATACTTGAAATTGATCAGCTCTCAGCAACACATCTCTCTCTCTCTCTCTCTCTCAATGCAAGTATGTGTTTATGCCTATCTTCACTTTCTGATTAGTGTTGAAGGGAGTAGAGAAGGTATTAAATGACTCAGACCATGAAACCATGCTGAAAGAAGGGCACACAAGATTATCAACCACCCAAAATACGGCAGATCTTTGGGGGCATCCAGTTGGGTTGTGTTGAATGTTGAGCTACTTTCCCTCTCGCGGTTATTATTAGTACTAGTTAACACAGAATGGACCCCTCTACACTTCAATACATTCAACATAAAAGGACAGTTGAAGAAATTTGAATTAAATGCTTTCTACTTTGCCTTGAAAAATATCAGCTAGCTGTCATGATTTGAATAGATGAATGAACTTCTCCAGTTCTCCTATTTGATCTTGTCACCATGTCATCTAAAACTCTGTTGGTTGTTTAACTGTTCTCCTGTTTTGGAACTATTAATATTGCTTCGTTGCTTAGGTTAAATTTCATAATTGGATAATTTTCCTTTTATAATTGAGGTTTCCTTAACGTTTTAGATGAATCTGGGGTGACTTTTTTAAATTTTTTTTATAAAAGTAGGTCAACCTCTAGTCATGCAGGTTTTGGCATGAAGAAGAAGTAAAAGAAAGAGGTTACAGAATTAAATGTCATTCATAGCATGTGAGCAAAATAAGTGGGCAGAGTCCAAACAGCTTTTAATAAGCTAGCCAACTACCTGATTTTATTATGAATCAGCAGTTCTGTTATCGTACAAGATACATGAATATGTGTGTTTATTATATATGCATTGTATATATGTCTATGTATATAATGTCCTCTGATAAAAATATCCCTGAAAGCTATTTTCGTGAAATTCTTTGAGAAACGCCCCAATTTTTTAAAAAAAGAAAAAAGAAAAATAGTTTTAAATTGTTTTCTGAATTTTTGAAGATCATTATCCATATGAAAATTAAAATAATATGAAATGTCGGTGGTTTGGAAAAAAAATAAAAATAAAAAATGAAACCAAACAGTACCTTAGCATTTTTTGAGTTGGGTTTGTCATCAACATTCAATTTTCAATAAATTTGTCGGTAATCGATCCACAAATTCGTTGAGCTCATTAATTCCAGTGATTGCATCACTTCTGGATCAATCAATTCACTATTTTTGGTGTAAGGCCATTCTCAACCTCTTGGATTAGATCCAGAGTTGATCGATTGCAACAATAGTGCCCTAGCATATTAATATGCCGCTGTACGATGCAAATTTAGAATTTGTTTGGTTTCTGGTTTCTGTTTTTATTTTTTATTTTTTTAAAAATAAAAAAACATAAAAAAAATTAAAATAAGTGTGTTTTTCGTTTTTAAAATATTAGTTTGGTACTGTTAGCAGAACGGTAACCTATAAATCCTATCACCAAATTATAAAAAATAAAAAATAAAAACATACTTGTAAAACACAACAAAATATAAAAACTGACAATACTTCCAAACGAATCCTAAGTTTAGATAAATCCAAGGAAACAATCATCAGGCGACTGCAATTGATGGTCTATTTTCATCTTGAAGTATAAAAAAATAACGACAACATTAATCCGTACCATCATACAAATGGTTCAAAAAACACTACAGTTGTGTCTTTGAGATTTGAAAGCTAAGGGGTGTTTGGACAGACAAATTATAAATCATAAATTATAAGTTAAATTTAAAAAATTACTTTTTTAAATGATTTTTTGACGCTTGAGTTAATTTTAAAAAGTCATATTTTTTGCAGTGTGAAGCCAAATACATTTTAAAAAAAGTTATAAATTTAAGTTAAAAACTGCAAAAAAAATTACATCCAAATACCTGCCTAATTACATCTAAACCCCGCCTAATTCTCTCTCTCTCTTGAGAAAGCAAGAAATACAATAACAAAGACTCTCTCTCTCTCTCTCAAGCGGGAAAGCAAGAAAGACAATAACAAAGAAAGTAAAAAAAGAAGATCAGATGTACGTTCAAGGGAGCAACCTCACCGTGCCAAGGCTCACCACACTCAAGTTAGATCAACTAGGGTCAAATATAAATTTTTTTTTCCAGAGTCTACTTGAGTTGACTTTGAAAAGGAAATAGCAACAATCCTCCTAGGCCTTCGGAACGTTGTTGTCAATCATGCTTCTCGGCCCATCTGTTTTCAGTTTGCATTCAAGTAGGAAACCCATCCCAGTTACTTCGAAGCCCAAACCTTTGGCCATTGTTCTGACAGACAAGGCCCACGACGGTGGTGTTGACCCGTCATCGGCACTCAGCAGGTTGTTCCCCCCTCCCCCACCCAAAAAAAAACAGCTGGTGGTTTTCCCTTCTATAGTCTACGCTGGAAGAGTATTAAATTCATATAGTAAGGGTGTGTTTGATAGTTGAGGAGGGAAGATAAAAGAAAATAATTATCTCAATCTCTTGTTTGGTTTGTAATATGAAAAATTAGTTTCTTTTCACTTTGTTTTTTATTTTTTTTTAAATCAAACAAAAAAAAAAAAGACATCCATTTTTTTCCTTCCTATTTTTCCAACATTTCTTTCTTATTTTTTCTTTCCTTCCTTTTCATTTCCCTTTTATGAGTATCAAACACGGCCTAAAAGTTTACATCAAAACCACAAAAGGGGCCTATAGTCGGCGGGCTCTCGTACTAAGCATAAAGTCTTAAATTTGATTCTTTCTTACGCTCCGCTGTGACTGATCATCAATTATGAAATGAATAAAGTTTATAAAGTTCGTGTTGACAATGATCCGTACGACTTTAAAGGAGTAGTGGATCAAAAATTTGAATACCCAATTATCCCCAAAGAAAAAAAAAATTACATTAAGGATGGCCTCTCTCATGTTAAAGATATAATTATAATCGCTGTAAATGTAGTAATCTCTTATAGATTTCATTTTGGTTTACATGTCTAACTACATAGATCCCTTTTATGGTAGTGAATTTAGCCTCTCTCTTTCTAGTCAGCGTAAGGTAGAAAGTTTATGCGGTGCCTGCAAGAGCTACGATTCTCAATAGAAGAAATAAAAAGATAAAAATCCAAAAGAAAATTTATGTGTTATTTTGTCAATAAATATAAATCATATTCAAAGGTATATATTAATCAAGACGGATTTTGAAAAACATGTACAACAATTACTAAATATTTTATTAACTTATTCCTGCGAGAAACTTTCACCTTCTCACCACTGAGACAACCTAGCTTTTCTTTAATTTTGAATCATGTATTAATATATTAGCAACATCTGCAAGTTCAAGATTGCTCTCTTAAAAGAACAGAGCGTAAAGAAGAGTTCAAAATACGAAAAAATTATATACAAACAAAATTGCACACATCGGATCCTCTCAAATATGTAATTATCGAAACTTTTTCTTTTTAAGATCTGCAACTGAGTAAAAAAAGTGACTTTCTTTTTAGGTCATTTTATTTTACTTACAAAATCAGACAAAAATTACTTTTCGTACAATTTCACTCACACTTCTTTTTTTTTGTTTTTTTCTTTTTCCTCATGCAAGTTTCAAACAGGCTCTTACATTTTGTAAGTGATTACAGTAAAAATACACCTCAATGTAAGTGCCCGCAGGCCTCACCAAAGCATCTAAGCAATACATGCATATAATTACATATTTTCAAGTTTCAAATACAGAGCATAAAGTATTATGAGAAAAAACAGTAAAAAAGAAACATATTGATACTTTCTAGCATAGAAAAATAGGGAGAGGTTGAAGGTTGAACAGCCTTGACTTGTGAGCTGCGAGGCTGTCGCCTACTCGGTTTTGAGATAAAGACCTGCCGTCAAACCAGAAAGCTTCTCTCCCTCAGAATCTTTACCCACAATTTTCATATCACATAGAAGGATTTTTAAAGAGCTTCACGACCAAAACCAAATCTCTTCTTCTTATTCCCTGTTTCTTCAAGCGATTTCGCATCCCGTTTCTTTTTCAATATCTCTCTTTCTCTCTCTAAGCTGTCTCTCTCTTCCGCCTGAAATGCACCAAATGCCTTCGTAGAGGCTCAAAGCCCAATTTTTAAGAAAGCTCTTCCAACAACTAGTACCCATTTCTTTACTAACGACGTGCCAACTATCTATCTGTCCTTCCAATTAAGTAGAGTCCTTTCTCTTTGGTCTTTGGGGCATACCTTCCAACACCCTTCTGGGTTTTCTTTCATTTCTTTTCTAGTGGTAGATTTTTTACATTTAGGTTTGTTCAGAGGGAGAGAGAAGGAGATAGAGACGGAAAGATGAAGGATTGGAGTTGGGCTTTTATTGGGCTCCTCTATTTTGCTTTTTTGCAGAGGATTGGTGGTGCTGTGGAGCTAGGCAGGGGTCAACAAACTGAACGAATTTCAGGTGTGATAAATCTTTTGCTTTATCTATATCTGCTTTATTTTTATGGAAAATTTTCTGTATTGGTAAATCTTGATTTCTTTCTTTCTTTCTTTCTTTATTGATATAGTTGTCTTGATTTCATTTGGATTTGTTTCCTTTCTTGGAGCTATTGAATTGGGCATGTTGAGATCCAAAAAAGTAAGAACACAAACGAAAATAGAAAAATAAGAAGATTTGGGTACCCTTTATGCCACTGATATATATATGTTTCTTGGTTTATTCACCATAAAGTGGGATTTGAATTGTAAAATTGCTCTGCCCAAGTTTATTTAAAGAAAATTTTTAATTAAGTCCAACAGTCTAATCCCATGTCTCGTAGGATTGACTCAACATTCTGCTAGTTAAATTGGAGCATGCTTTGCTCCATACAAATTTGTAATTACTGCAGAAATATGACATGCTGGCAGTTTCCAATGTTTGATATGTTGGAGTTGGATTTATCATTGTTTCAAAGTTTATGATCTCAACCTGATTCCTTGTTGAACAGTTGTGCTAAGGGAAGCCATTTAGTTCATGTGATACCAAAGGTTTGGGTCTGTACACAATCAAGGCAACAACACTAGGGAATAGCCTTCTTTCAAATAACAAAAATAAAATTGACATGGATGTTTGTGATAAACTCTTATACTTTAGCTGAGGAAAGATTTTGATTCATGGGAATGGGAATGGGAATGAAGAAGCACAATGGGGACTTAGAGTAATTCACAATAAGAGGCAAAAAAGGTCCAAATGGTCTGATGTGAAAGGGTAATTGGCTGATTCCATGGGGAGAACATGACGTTTTACGTTGGTTCTTTGGAGCCAATTATTACTGCTTGCGTTCGATTAATAATTATTTGGAGATACTGATGTTTAAAATGAATTTCTCTTTCTCTTTTTTGGGTCAAAGTGTGTCGTGGAGAATATTAAGGACTATAATCTTATCTGTTGCATAAGTACTCAATAGGTTGAAATCCAATTTAGTTAATGAGGATTAGAGAAGAGCTTGGTGATGAGAGTGTCTCCAATGCATTATCCTCCATTATATTTGCACTTCATTGTGTTATGAGTCTCGGCATCAAAGTTCCTAGCAGACATAGCCCTTTACACTGAAGCCATTGGTTTGGTCCATTTTTAACTTGAATTAACTAAACTATTCTAAATCTTTCCTTTTAGTCTTTTCAAATGCTACTGAATTGGATTTAGAGTGAATGAGTGAGTGACTAATGAAAGCCCAGTTTTGGAGCTGTACTGTACCATCTGAAGTCAAGCGGATGTTTTTATCTTCTTGCAGATTGAAATGTGCTATATAGCTCTTCTCTCTTGACCTCTTTCAAGAAGTAATTTATTAAGGAGCAATTCATTGAAATAAGTGTATCTGTTCGTATGTTGGTGTTCTTTCCCTAGAATTTTGCCCTTGGAAAATTTAGAAACATGCAATGGAATTTTCCCTGCTTTATTATATCTGATATTTTCTGTGTGTATTCTAGATGTCTTGTTACTTAATGATGTATCAAACTTTTAATGTGCCCTCTGATGCTGCTTTCTGAATTTCGATGTATGAGGTATTTCAGTATTTGATTGTGCTTGAGTTTAATTAATTTAGGTAGTGCTGGAGATGTGTTGGAAGACGATCCGGTGGGAAGGTTGAAAGTTTTTGTTTATGAGCTTCCAAGCAAGTACAACAAGAAGATTCTGCAGAAGGATCCCAGATGCCTCACCCACATGTTTGCTGCTGAGATCTATATGCATCGGTTTCTGTTATCTAGCCCTGTGCGAACCCTCAATCCTGGCGAAGCTGATTGGTTCTATACCCCTGTATATTCCACTTGTGACCTGACACCAAATGGCCTCCCTTTACCATTCAAATCACCACGAATGATGAGGAGTGCAATACAGCTTATTTCTTCTAACTGGCCTTATTGGAATAGGACAGAAGGGGCTGATCACTTTTTCATAACACCACATGATTTTGGGGCATGCTTTCACTACCAAGTAAGAAGTTTTGTTTTCTATCATTTTCCCACCATTATATCTCTCAACTTTTTCTTTTTCAAAATTTTGTTTTTGGGAGCATAAAAAAGGAACCCTGGACGGATTGTTCAGATACATATCCAAATGTTCACATCTGCCATCCAGTTTTCAATCTTTTAGGTGTTCAAATGTGAGTCTGTATGTTACTGAAGTGTCACATTTTTGCAGGCAAATTTTCTTTCCTAATTTGACTCTATTCAACTGTTCCCATACATGTTCATTTGCAGGAAGAAAAAGCTATTGAACGAGGAATACTTACATTGCTCCAGCGTGCTACCTTGGTTCAAACTTTTGGGCAGCGGAATCATGTTTGCTTGAAGGATGGTTCAATCACAATTCCTCCATATGCTCCTCCACAGAAAATGCAAGCCCATTTGATACCCCCTGACACTCCTCGCTCCATTTTTGTGTACTTCCGAGGTTTATTTTATGATGTGGGAAACGACCCAGAAGGTGGTTATTATGCAAGGTATGTTCTTCCAAGACAAGATTTAGTTTCTACTGTTCACTTAGTTTGTGTTTGGATCAAGGATTTGGTGAGGAAAAAAGAAAGGAAAGAGAACATAAAATTACATTGTATGTTTAGTTAAGTTGTTAGAGAAAGTGAGGGTAAAAGAACATAAAAAGAAAAGAAGCAAGTATTTGGAATCTCTCATTTTGTTGTTTTTCCCTCATGTTTTTCTTTTTCTTTTTTTTTTCTCTTGATAAATCTTGGTTCCAAACACAGCATTAGTGTTCCTTATGCAATGGAACTTGAGCAAAGAGATCCCAAGAATTAAAATTTTCTTTTTTCAATTTCACAGAGGTGCCCGAGCAGCAGTGTGGGAGAACTTCAAGGACAATCCTCTTTTTGACATCTCCACAGAGCACCCGACCACTTACTATGAAGACATGCAACGGGCCGTTTTCTGTTTGTGCCCACTTGGGTGGGCTCCGTGGAGTCCAAGACTGGTTGAAGCGGTGATATTTGGGTGCATCCCCGTCATCATAGCAGATGACATTGTTCTCCCATTTGCTGATGCAATCCCATGGGAAGAAATTGGGGTGTTTGTGGACGAGAAAGACGTTCCAAATTTAGACACTATTCTCACATCAATTCCACCAGAAGTAATATTGAGGAAGCAGAGATTGCTTGCCAATCCTTCAATGAAGCAGGCAATGTTGTTCCCACAACCTGCTCAACCGGGGGATGCTTTCCATCAAATTTTGAATGGGCTTGCTCGTAAGTTGCCACATGACAAGAGTGTTTTCTTGAAGGCAGGTGAGAAGATCTTAAACTGGACGGCCGGCCCTGTGGGTGATCTGAAACCTTGGTAGCTGGAAAAAAATCGTGGTGTTGATAGCAATAGCGCATTCTGTATCTGTCCCATTAATCTTGCCCATCTTTTTGCTGTAATCGAGGTGCTGATCTTCCTTGAAGCGTACATCTTCATTTTATATTTGTTGTAAATCGCTTCCAGAGTATAATCACAAGGCTCCTGATGATTATTCCATTGTTTCTAGCACCTGCACTTAAGCGAATGAAGCAAGTTCTAAAGTACAAGTGCTGGCCTTTTGTTAATTGACTTTTCTGGGTTTGGAATGTTGTAATCTTTTGCTCTGATGAAATATTTACTTTGGCCAGTAGAGGCTTAAAGAACCGTTCGAATTTTCCCTCTCATTGTTGCATTGCAAGGAGTGGATATACAAGGGATAGATTTTACTTTTCCCCTTACTGATGCTTCCCATGTTTCAAGTCATATTCAGTCATAGTAGAGTTTCTTCCCCTGGTCCCCTTTATCATTCTGTTGGCATCATAGGTAAGTCATTTGGTGAAATAAATCTACATTGGCAAACCTGGGCTGGGTGGGTCTTCTCCCAGACTCTTGAAAAGAGAAAATCCAGGAGGTGACATGGAGCTTCAATAACTGAGTTTGAAGTAGTGACCATTTTTAACCCTCCATCCAAATTTGAGTAGCAGGAGTGGTGGCTATAAAGATATGTACTTTCATTTAAGCCCTTTTCCACAAAATTAAAAAAAAAAAAAAAGAAGGGGAAGGGGGATTAAAGTCTTAAAATTTTGTTCACCTCTCCAATAATTGAGAAAAAAAAAATCATTAGTATGCAAAAATAAGACAAATAGTCAGTGGTACAGTAGTTACTTAGATTAAGATTTACATTGGAAAATGGAAACCCTTCAAATACACGGGAGGAAAAATCGTGATGAAAATAATACCTAATATCACGTTACCTTGCTACTGAAATTTTTTTTTTTGGGGGGCAAAAATGATGAAATTTAGGCGAACAGGGGGTGGAAATAGGACCACCTAAAAAGATAAGAAGGACGACAAAAAGTTGGGGGGTTAAGGGGCAGAGAGAGCTTGGGTGGGGAGCATGACAGCCACGCTTCCACACTAATATTGTTAAGAGACTACTCTAGAAGAAACCAATTACCCAATCCTACGTAGTTTACCTCTCTATCTACCACTCTCTCTTATCTTCCCTATCTCTTCTCCTTTCTTCTCATTTCAACTCCAACTGTAGGGCAGAGAGAGAGAGAGAGAGAGAGAGAGAGAGAGAGAGAGAGTCAACAGAGGAGAATAGAAAAAAAAATGGCTCTCCAGGCACCCACAAGGCTTCAGGCCACTCAGTGTTCTCCTCTAGCCCCCACAGGCAATGCCGGGCTGCGACGCCCTTCCGACCGTTTTGCTCTCAAATCATCATTTTTCTCTCCATCCGTTCATCTCTTGCTTCCCCCTCATCATCAGCCTCTTGTTTCAGCTGCAGCACCCAAGTTCTCCATGCGTGTGGCTTCAAAGCAATCCTATATTTGCCGGGACTGCGGGTACAAAATCTTTTTCTCTGTCTCTCACATATAAATAAACTCTAATTTAGAGTAGGAAATCACTGTTAACTCCTGAAATTTACTGGTGCAGGTATATTTACAGTGATAGAACTCCCTTTGAGAAGCTACCTGATAACTACTTCTGTCCTGGTATATATATATTTCCCCCCATCAATCCATGAATCTGACCTTTTTTTTAATTTTTTATTTTGTATGTTAATCTTCTTTTGTTTGAACAACAGGAGGCCAATTTTCTGTTTGTTTCGCCCAACAGTTCTTATCTTTGGAGCAGTACTGAGAAAGAACAATATTTTAAGCTAATTCAACCCGCACCTATTGTATTCAAACTAAATTTGCTTTGAAGTTGGAAAAGCAATGTTTTAGGCCATTTCATATAATATATATGTATATATATAGAGAGAGAGAGAGAGAGAGAGAGAGAGAGAGAGAGAGAGAGAGTGAGAGAGAGTGCAGCTGATGTAATGTTCATGAGTTTGATCATTTTGCAGTTTGTGGTGCTCCAAAACGGAGATTCAAGCCATATGCACCTGCTGTAAACAAAAATGCTAATGCAACAGATGTCCGAAAGGCCCGGAAAGCAGAGATTCAGAGAGATGAAGCTATTGGGTAAGAATGAATGATTCTTTCCCTGAAATTGATAGAAGTGTAATCAAATTCTCACATGATGTTAATTTGACTGGGTACAGGCGAGCATTGCCTATTGCAATTGTGATTGGGGTTGCTGCACTTGCTGGCTTGTACTTCTACCTCAACAGCACCTTCTGAGTTACATGGCAGCAACTATCAAAGTTGGACTTCTGGAGTTGACAGAATATATTCTTGTAATTCCATTTTTTTCTATTTTATTTCATAGAACTTCCAATGCATTGTAATAATTTCCAGCTCCGCTCTTCCAAGAGCTGAAATCTTAATTTTCTTGAGCAAAATTCAAAATCCATAAGAAATGAATGAGACAATAGATTTACGAGAGTCATATGTTGTACAGACAAAAGTTCAAGAATGCATCAGATGAGAAACTAAAAATGTTTTATGCACTACATGGAAAAGAATAATTAAAAACACATCTTTGCAACACGATCAAAAACCCCGACAAAGGGAGGTGAAGATCACTCTGCAAGCCTCTTCTGATTTGATGCCGCCTCAGAATCCACAAGTACCGGCGGGATTACCCCCCTAGTACACCCCGCAAAAGTGATTTTACAAAATTACTAATCCAGACTCTTCATTCAGGACACAATCTGGAGAGTAAACATCTTAAGGTCCAGATGAGAAATGGTGAACTATCAATCAAACAAAAGATGAAAGAAAGAAGATAGGATGAAGCTTGCCATACATTCTGGAGGAAATTTCGCCAATCCATCAGAACAGAGAACTTATTGCATAAGAAATTTGTTCAATATTTACAATCCTCGTCCCTCTGTTATAAAGGCCAAAGGGGAACCTACTGAGAAACATCCAACCAACGAACGGGGAAACTATGGCACAATAAAACTCATTTACTATGGCTGCAACATTGACGAAAGATGAAAATGTCTACTAATTGAGAAACACTTCTGTAGATTTAAAAAGAAGTTGGATTTCGATATAGTGATTATAAGTCACAGGTGATCATTCTTGGAGAACAAATGAACCCTGTATCCTTTTCTCCATGGACTGAGGAGGAAAGTTTAACGGAGAAAGCATGTCAACAAAACTTGAAGCAGGTGCAGGCTTGAATTCGTAAGGACCTCCTTTCACTCCCCAAACCTGTAACAAAGCAAAAGAACTGTTACCAGATGCTTTCATCTATTCTGAAGCTATGCTTCCTCAACGGAATAATCTATAAAAGTGTTTAAGTGAAATACAAAGGCGTCAAAAAACTTACTTGGTTTCCATCATCATCATAGCCCCTATCCCAGGCGTGTATCTCATTATTCTTCAACACTGAAAGTTCTGAGGTACAGTATGCCGCATCATTCTGTCATGCATTGATTGAGAGAGAGAGAGAGAGAGAGAGGTAACTGATCAGAAGAATATTAGAGCTTTCGCCAAGAACAGATTTTTCACAAGGAAAAAAAGAATAGACAAAGCAATGAAACAGGATCCAAAGCAAATACCCAAGAATTAGGAAATCCATCTGGTGGAGTTGAACCTTCATATAAACAGCGCTTGCCACGTTCACAACGTTTAAGATATATTGTCGTCAAATGTTCTGCAATATCCTGCACATAGAAACAACTCACTGAAATTATGTGCCAAAGTACTAAAAGCATTAAGATGAAAAAATCTTCAAAATTAGTAAATTCGACTTCTAAGCTTGGGCACAAAATCTTACAGGAAACATTAGCAGCAGGCCAAGGTTAATAGCAGCGATTATCCATGATAATTATCAGTTTGAAACTCATTTAAGATGATCCTCCAGGTGGCACTGGGTATAGAATGTTCCATGGTGTAACATTATCACAAGTAATAGCATGCCAAATTTCTGTGAGCTTCACTTGTACAAATGTATACAGTATAGCCCAATGCAATTATTGACAGGATATACCATTCAATAGTGAATCAATTTTATCTGATTGATTTCATCCTTCCAAATTACAGGGTTCTTTTAGATTTCTTAGAATCTACATACCATCCCACAGCTTTTTGGCTGTGTTGGGGGTGGGGGGGCTTGAAATCTCCATTAATAACAAAATTCTCCTTCATGTTTACACCAGACCCCAAAAAGAAAAAGAACAAACTAAAAAAAAAAAAAAAAAAAAGGGGCGTCCTTTGCTCAGTTTTAAGCAAACATAATTTCCAAGCAGAAATAAAGAAGAAATCCACGTAATTAACCACCTTACACATGTCCATTGATTCCCTAAATGTGAACATGCATTGACTCACTACTATGACCCATGCATCTGTCTTCTATTACTATTGAGGTCCTTGAAGTTAGTTCACGAGAAGTTTGTGGAAACTTTTCTTTACAAACCGACACCAAAATTAAAATTTCCTACCCCAAGTGAAAGATAATATGCATTCATCATAAGCAAACATCTTCATAGCGCAACATAAAGAAGTCAGAGAATCCAAGCACATGCATTTGGAGATTATGGTCTTAATGTGCCTGAAAGCTTACCCCAATAACTTCTTCCGGCTGTGGTCGCTGGTCCTTCGGGCGATCACAGAAGTTTTTATACTCTTCCGCATCTCTGATGGCATATGTACTTAGCTGCCATCAAGTACAAGTTAGAAATAATAGAATGTTACTCGTCTCCACAAACAAGATATGAAGTACATGGATGACAAGAGAAGAAAAATACTAGCCCTATCCTTCAAAGAAAAGGGAAAGTTACTCCTTTAAAAGCTGGATCAATAAAAATGTGACAGTGAATTTAGATTACAAAAACACAATGCAGCAGTACAAAAAAGCACGCAAACGTATGCAAATGAATCCTGAAACTATTGCAACAAAAGAACATATTCTTTCAACATTAATGTGACCAAATCTCATATATTCCAGGACCATAGTAGAGATAGTCATGTAATCAGAGCCAACAAGGTAGTCAAGGTTAGATGCCAAGTCTAAGAATATGGTCTAATCAAGTACAGGTTTTGACATAAAATCAATGTAACTGATAATGAGAACTCTCAGGCGCTCACAATCAACATCTTATGCCACATATATTCCACAAAACAAACAACAGTTCTTCATGCAACTAATCAGATGCAAAGAAGATGCAGCAACATTTATGATAAATTGAAGTGAAAAGAGCAAAATTAATAAATTTTAAATATGAAATCTCCTTATCGTCAGTGCTCTACTGAAAGTAAATTCCATATTTGCATAACACATCAGTGCATTCCATATTACACAAATAGTAGCAGGCTAGCAGTTGCAATTATACTGCTAAAAGCGACAAGAAAAACAGTCCAAAACTGAACCATGCAACAACTTGAACCCCACCTCAACATCACATTTCATCTCCTTTGGACAAGGCTTCACCATGAAAAATCTCTGCAACAAAAGAGCCATTAGAAATCATTACGAGGAAAGCCATTTAAAAAACTAAAAATAAAGCTTCCTAGAAGTTCTAACAGCTGAAAACCCGAATAATGTTTTGATATTTCGTTAAGGCTGTGTTAGATTCATGGATTTTGTGAGGGAAAAGGAAAAGAGAATGCAAAGGAAATACTTAGAACAAATGTATCATGAAAGTATGTGACACATTTTCAGTTCTACATCTCAATTTTCCTTCTCTTTTTCATGATTCATTATCATTTTATAAAACCTTTCTAGCCTAACATTGCTTTAAGTAGGAGGAAAAAGATGAAGGCAAATAGTTTTCCTTCTCCCTTTCTTTTCTTTTTTCCTTTCCTCTACTAAATCCAAGATCCAAATAAAGTGTAAAGGAACTATATTACTATGAAACTAATTATGGGAATAGTAAAGCAAAAAGATGAATAAAACTAAAAGATAGCAAATGAGGAAAAATAGCCGAGACTACCCTTTGCATTGCACGTAGAACACATGCATGAAAATAAAAGGGTAAGGTGTGTAGGTAGGTTAGACGGATGATAAGCATATGTGGCATACCTGACGAAAGGGCTTATGAGGAGTCCTCCAAAAGGCCTGTCAAGTGCCAACAAAAAAATATGCCTCATTAAACCAAATTTTGCTAAATTTGCAAATCAAAATTAGAGAGCCAAAATTCATCAGGTGAGATACTAACTTCTTCAAAATATAAAACCTTTGAACCATCCACCATATCTGCAGCTGGGCATGAAAGCCATCTACAAAAATGAAACAAAAATCTCTTAACCCTATAAACAAATCTTCTAAGTTTGTCAAAACACGCTGAGAGTACTTATGGCTCTCGAGATCAATGTTCTGACTTGATTCTTTGCATTTATATAGAAGCAGGAAAAAGTAGTTTCAAATTGCCGATCAAATAGTACCAAAGTTGAGGGTTTTCAAGTTCTCACAGAGCATCATCAAACATGAAGAAGGGTTAGAGAAATCAACCACCGCTAATTGAAAACCAATAATAAAAAAAAAAAAAACTAACAACGGCTCATCTATAACATGAGATCATTGGGGGACTTGAAAAATTAGTAAAGATGCTCAATGCAAAGAAATAAATTCACACTAGACCCAGCACTAAAGCAAAATTAAGATCACTTGAAAATATCAACATACACGTTTTATAGTGATAGATGCTGATACATACATATAGCCACAAAACATAAAGGCAAGTACTTACAGTTGCACCTTATCGTTTAAACCAGTCAGATTGAAATTGGGCATTTCAATTTAGTAAGTAATACAAGTGGGAGGGATTTGGAAAAAAGATTACCTCAAATTGAAGTAATTGTCAGGGTTTCTCGATGCTTGCTCTCTCGAGTACTACCAATTAACACAATAAACACCAATAAGTATCACAGAGAACTGAATAAATCATTAGAAAAGTACAAGTAGAAAAGAAACGAATGAATAGATATACACATGTATATATATATATATATATAGAGAGAGAGAGAGAGAGGGGTTACCTTCTCGCCGCTGAGGGACCGAGCGACGATGCGGGTATGGTCCCAACGAGTGGTGGACTTGGTGAGACGCTTGAGCAAGATTGCCCCTCCGATCACCACCAGCGTCTTCAACACCAGTCCCCGAGCTCGGCCCCACCCGTCGGCGTTCGAGTCGGAGCCCATGCCCATTTCCGACCACTACTCCCCTTTCCTTCGCCCATGACCCATTTTCATCAACCTCACAATTCAATTGAAATTTGGAAAATGACAAGTCTTTTTCACCGATGAAAAAGAAACGTGAGGTCGTTAACGAAAGCTGAGAATTGGCAAAAGTCAAGGGCTTTCCGCTGAAAAATAAAACTAAAAATTTGTTCTTACGGTGAAAAAGGGTATATTCCGATTCCGAGTGAGTTTTCCCCGAACCCCGTGTGAGCGATTGGAGATGATACCGGGGGAAGAGGAATTCAGTTTCCTCCGCTTTTCTGGAAAATACAGAACTCCAAATCCAAATCAAATGATTTTATCGATTCTCAAATCGTCGACGTTCGGGTGTCGGATAGTGAAAAATACAGAACACAACATCACCACCACCCCCAGGGCCCCACCTGTTGTGTTTTTATGTGATTTTTGTGGGGTGAATCTCACTCACAACTCACTGTCACCACTAGTTTTTTTATTGTTTGTATGTACTGTATGACCTCTAGGCAAATGCAATGACTCGTTTGGTACTTTGATTGATGTGATAACAAAAATCAGGCCAGGCCCAGGCTCAGCCCATATGCTTGGCTTGAAGAATTTTTCAGAATAAGTAAAAAGGTAAAAAATAAAGAAAATGAAAGAGAGTGAGCATGGAAAGCCATTTGTGATGATTACAAATATTTTTAAAAAAAGTTAAATACACCCGCGACTGCCTATTAATTATGTTGGGTTGGGTAGACGTGAGTGCATTTAGCACTCTATATTTATTAGTAGATGAGGATGGTGTTTAAAGAACATAGCTTAACTATGATGTTCGTAAGTTATGTTTTACTCTTGAATTTGAAGTGTAAAAGAGACAAAAGAAGAAATGAATTTATTTGTGCTTTTAGAAACCAAACTTAAAAAATTCTGAAAAATGCTTGTTCCCTTTTTCTCATTTTTTTAATTCAATAATTTTTCTTTTCCCATTAACAAATTCAAAAACCACATAAAGGATAAGAGATCATAAAAGCATCAGCAAAAGTGAAATACTAGTGTCAAGCTCTTGTACGCCCATAGGCTTTACCCTGTGTCTGGCTCAAAGGGGGGTCAATGCTTTTGAGTTCAGAGCTTTGAAAAAGAGGAGGTTGTAAAGAGGTTGGTCTTTTTGGTTTTTGCACTTAAAAGAAGCACCTTTATATGCTCCTCGATTCTAAAACTGGTGAGCTGAGAAGTGTTTTTAGGCGGCAAAACCTCTGCATGCTTTAGAGTCTGTTTAATACTTTTTTTTATTCTCAAAAAAGAAAAAGAAAAAAGAAAGTAAAAACTTTCCTTTGTTTGAAATGAAAAAGAGAGAGAAAGAAAAATTATGAGATAAAAGGGAAAAATAAAAAAAATAGAGAGAAAGCGAGAACAAAATAACTTTTCCTTCTCCCATAGATTAAAAAGGAAGAGAAATTTCTAGTCTCTTCCCTTTCTTTCTTCAGGTATCAAACATACTCTTAATGATGCAGCCAAACATACATTGAAGGTGCAAAAGTGCTTTCAAACCAAATACACAGCAGTGCCAAACAGGGCCTATGCTATGCACTGCAAGCCTTATGTGCAGAGGATCTATCCTCCTGCAGCATATGCAGGGCCCTACCCTGCATTAGAACTTGGGTTGTGAGATCTGAGAACTATCCTGATCAAGTTTCAAGTTCATAAAAATGGAATTGTAAATCCAACAAGAAACTGAGAACTTGAAGCCTAAGGATCAAATCCTAAACACCTCAGTTTAAGGTACAGAAACAGGTAGGGTTGATTCTTGATTATTACCACCAAGAGAAACAAGTCTCTTACCAAAAAAAAAAAAAAGGCAGACCCATAAAGAGAAGAACTGGAACTGAACATTACAAGCTGGTCACAGTCAAAGACCCATTGAAGGTCTGATTAACCCTCTCATCGAACCACCATGGGGGCCAACATTAGCTACAGATTCAATCAACAGACTCTCTCTCTCCTCAGTCTCCTCAAAACAATACCGAGGGGCTTGCCACTTCTCATCCTCAAGCACTCTTCCCACCTCAAATGTCTTCACATGTGCAGCATATCCTAAAGTTCACAGATTTCCAAATATCACAATCCAAGCATTTACAAACCAGGACCTAATGGTTATGGAAAATTTGAGAATTGGATCACCCTAGCATGCAGGGGTGAACCAAGATTTTGTTTTGGATTGCCAAAACTTAAAACACAAATTTTCACTTGTAGAAAATTCTATTTTTATAGAATTTTTGTACAAAAAAGGTCATCAAAATGATGAAATTTTTGGAGTTAAGAGCCAAAATAGTGTATATTTCGATTATAATGAAAAAACCACAATTCATTATTTTATTTGAAAGTTTTGTTTGTGTAATATTGCTTTTCACCTTTTAATATAACTATTAACTATATAAGTTTTTTTTGCACATATTTCTAAGTTCAAGCATTATAAATATACCAAAATGCAAGACTAAATTTTTATAAGAAAATAAAACCAATTTAATTTAATATCAAAAAATATGAAAATGACAAATTAATTAATTTTTAGATAAAAACAAGTAGGACCCTTGAGAATTGAGAATTAGGTCACACCAGTGACGAAACTACATAGTTCTTGAGGGGTGCCATGCCCTCCATCTAAGTAACCCTCTTCTAAACCCTCTTCTATGCAGTTTATAGATATAATATCCTGGTAACTCTCTATCATTGGCACCCCTCGCTCTCTAAGTAAGCCTCTGGTACATAGTTTATAGATATAATATTCTAAAAAAAATCTCTCCTATTGACACTCCTATAATTTTAGGTCCTAACCCAATAAAATATTAATATTTATTTATCATAACAATGGTCTTTACCTTTTTTTTTTCTTTTTTTTTTTTTTGGTCTAACCCAATAGTTATTAAAATTGTCGTCAAATTTAGTATAAAATCAATCATAAATGACTTTCGAGATATGAAATAACGTAGAGTTTAAGTGTACTAAGAAATAATTTTTTTTTTCCCAATTTTTTATGTTCTGCTAAAGTACTTAAAAAGAATTTAAATCTATTTTTCATACAAAAATTCAGTTTTACATCTTAATATATTTTTCATGTTTGAACTTGGAGCTATGTGCGAAAATAATTAAAATATAATAATTATATCAATAAGTGAAAATATTTCTTTAATGACTTGGCACCACAAATCAAAATCTGTTCCGCCCCTAGGTCACACAAAGCACAACCCATAACCAATTGCAGAGAGGGAGATGAACTGATGGAAGATGGGTTATCACCATATAGAGTATAGATAGGTATAATGAGATGATATATACACAATATATAACAAACACAAACCTGAATAGAAGACCCAATAAACAGGTCTTTTAGAAACAACATCCTCATAGTACCAAACAAACTCAACCTTCTCCCAGACATTGCAAAGGAACCCATCCATGTGGCGCTGGCCGAGGTAGTTTGCGCCGTCCAGCCAATTGGGTCTGACGATTCCGACTTCGACATGCAAGACTTGGCATTCTTGGCTTTAATCCAAGGTGTAGTTATAGGATGTGCCGTTGTTCCACTCGAGATCGTTGGTGATGTTACCGGCCAGCTGATTCTGAATGATGGTGAAGTTGCGGCCATTGGGCCAGTCATACCAGAGGTCCACCATCTGGAGGGTCCCACTGCGGTTCATGAAGAGTGTGGAGTGGAATTGGTGAGGCCATGGTGCTGGAACTGGGTCTCCGGGTTTTAATGCAGTTGAGGGGAAGCAGAGGGAGGATGCAATTAGGAGGGCGAGGAGAGAGAAGTAGGTGGATTTGGTTGCATATGCCATTGGCCTTGGAGAGGAGAGAGAGAGGGGAGGGGGGGGGGGGGGGGGGAGAGGGGGGGGGGGGGGGGGGGGGGGGGGGGGGGGGGGGGGGGGGGGGGGGGTGGGGGGTTGAGGACGAGAAGTGAGAACCTTGGGGAATTTACTTCAGCCCACCAACCTAATCCAGAAAGTCTCGAATTTGGAGGAATGGTATAATTTGCTTCAGCCAACCCACCCATCACGATAGTTTATAATTACAAGATAAATTTTTTGTACATATTTTTCTTTTAAAAAATAACATTTTTTATCAAAAATATCTGGCAATTACTAACTTACTATTGTATAATCTTTATATTTCTGACATCCTTATTTAGGATAATCTTTATTTATACAAAATTTTAATAGAGAACTCGAATATAAAATGAGGGGACAAGCTTAAATCTTGTAAATTAGAGATGAGACAAATTTCCTGTGTTTAACGTTTTCTAACTCTCTTAATTTTTTTTTAATTGTTTTGATCACATTCTACTGATTATATATCATCTGGGGAGTTAAATCTCAAAGAATTGAAAGGAGAAAAGAGAAAGAGAATTAGCAAAAATAAAAAAATAAAAACTTGCGAATGAGTCCAAAAAATCTAACAAACTAGCCCACTAGGTCTCTTTAGAAAGTCAAGAGCTCGAATTTCTTCAAATTTTTTTTTTTTTTGGACTTTGGCCCACCTCCTAATTCTTTATGAACCAAGAGAAAAAAAAAAATCTAAGGAACTCACAAGTCAAAAGGAGAGTTCATATTGGAGATTGGGCATTGGGCATTTTGAAGTAAAACCATTATCATATAACTGTTCCTTGCATACTTGGTGAGAGATTTCATTTGACTTATCTCGCGTACTCTTATTAGTCATACGTACCACTTACACGTAACCTAGTTAGCACCACTCAATTAATTTGCTTTGTCGGCGAAAGTAGAAATTGTGAGGTTTTTAGACATGCCACAGCACAAATTGTGTCCCTTGTGGGCATTGATCTGTGCAGAGGACATGGGTTTTGATATCTGAGAACTATGTGGTGTAACATGCATGTCTTCAAGCATGAAAGCTACTGGGGGAGGTCGAAGTTACTGAGACTTAGAATGCTAAACTCATATTTATGCAGCAAGAAAACAGAAACCACTAGCAGGTACAGAAGCAGCAAGTTCAATTGATTTTGGGCTACCCAACAGAAACAAAGTTCAGAGAACTAGAGGTAAAACCCATAAAGACCTAGAAACCGTACTAGCTAATTTCAGTCAGAGTCTCCATTGAAGTACTGTTGATAACCCCTCTCATTAAACCTCCATTCAAACCAGCACTAGCCATGGTTTCAATTAGGAAGCTCTGTTCCTCCTCCTCTGCTTCCTTGAAACAGTACGCTGGCGCTTGCCATTTAGCATCCTCAAGCACCCTTCCCACCTCAAATGTCATCACATGCGCACTATATCCTGCAGACAAAAAAACCCAAAGAAGATATATATATATATATATATATATGTGTATAGTTCAACAAAAAAATCATCAGCAATAACCCATCACCCAAATTCAGAAATTACACAGAAATTAGATAGAAAGTTGATTTCTTGGGACCCGTATAGAAGACCCAATAAACGGGTCTTTTAGTAGCAACGTCCTCATAATACAAAATGAAGTCAACCTTCTCCCACACATTGCAGAGGAAACCGTCCACGTACTGCTGGCCGAGGTAGTTCGCCCCATCGAGCCAGTTGGGTCTGAGAATTCCGACGTTGAATTGCAAAACTCGGCATTCTAGGTCGGCGTCCAATGTGTAGATGTAGGATGTGCCGTTGTTCCATTCGAGGTCGTAGGTGAGCTTGCCCAGCTGGTTCTGGATGATGTTGAAGTTGCGGCCATTAGGCCAGTCGTACCAGAGGTCCGCCTTCTGGAGTGTGCCGCTTTGGTTCATGAAGAGTACGGAATGGAATTGGTGAGGCCATGGGGATGGAACCGGGTCAGGGCCTGTGGGTTTTGATGCAGTTGAAGGGACACAGAGGGAGGATAAAACGAGGAGGAGACAGAAGGAGATGGACTTGCTAGTTGCAGAGGCCATGGTTTCTCAGTTTTTTGTTTGCTAGTCAATTACTTATCCTAATAAAGGACCTGGAGACGAAGGGGCCTTGTGGTTGGGATTTTTTTCCTTGCTACACAATTCAGATATTTTACATGGAAGTGCCTCTCTTACTTTTAATTTCAATCGTGGCACATTAAAATAGAAGAATATCACTACAACCCCAGCAGAGACTTCATTAATTCATGCAATCAACCCAGTGATCCTTTAAATAAAAAAAGCTTTGTATTCTGATTGTTTAGTTTCGATATCTTGTTTTTGTTGAGATTTCTATTGCCATATACGCCGTTATTTTTCGGTTAGAAAAATAATATTGACACATATTTTATGGCTAAAAAATAATCCCCTTATTAAAACGAATTTATATTAAATTTTAGTGCATTTGAATCCTTTCACCTCACAATAAAATTCACCGCTTTTAAGTTTAGTTTTCAGAATTCAAATATGCCTGACATTTTGTTGTCCAGTATTACTTTCTGTTTAACATTTTTCTTATTACCTCAAAATTCCGCACTAAATAAATACTCAAACATTCACATGTTCAAAACCTCGGCGAGGTCAAAAACTACAAATAAGAAAAGCATCAAAATGAAGTCCAAAGATCAATCCAACGCTGATACCCATATTTGAGAAAACTCGAAGTTTTATATATAGCAAGGATCAGGCATTTGGTGCACAACTAAGTTCATACATCAAACAATGTCACTTGTCAAAAACATTACATAGGCCTAGCAACAAGGCTATCAACTTCTGATTATCTTGCCTTCACCATAGCTAGGCTCTTATTTGTATTATGATCACCACTAATGCCAGTAACTATAATCACAACTCATACTCTAATAACAAGAGAACACAATTACTACATGTTCCAGCTTTGAGGCAGTGGCAGAACTACTGATTCCCTGATATAGGACTGTCTTTTCCTTTCTTAAAATCATCCCATCCTCTTACCCAGGGTTGTCCAGGTGTTGCCCGTGTCTCGGGAGCTGCATGGCTGTTAAGCTCGTTCATGACCTTCTCATGTACTGCTGAGAAAACCTATATGGCAAAGTCACTTATATGAACATACAATTCAGTAAGAGGCGGGGAAATACAATGAAAAAAGAAAAAGAAAATTGTAATTTAGTCGATTTTGTCATCAGATCATGTCTCACAGGATTTGTGGCTATCATCCCAGGGGGTTGCTCCTGGCCACTGAGCCACTTCCACAAATCTGGGTTTTCCTGCACATAAGATATGAAAACAATATGATTCAACAACAATACAATCAACTGCAAGATGGTCAAGTCACTTGACCAAGAGGAGAGGCAAAACAATGCTTCCAAGGGAAATATGAATTTCATAGACCTTCCTTTTGTTTATGGTCCAAAAGTGATTCCAACGATCAATATACTGAATACAGTCCTGAACAAAACTTGCATCGGTAGATAGGAAGGGTTACCATGGCATGTCCACATCATGCACATTATAGGGTTCAAGTGTCTTCAGGGCATCTGCCTATCTTCTAAAAATAAAAGTGCCTTCAGGGCATAGTGCATTTTGGGCCCAATTTACAGGTAGGGTAAAAAATTGCTATTTTACTTATAAATCATGTAGCATCAACAAGGCAGCAGAAATAATGAACTTCTGGCAAAGTGGACATGATAGACTAATGACAGTCTTCATTCTGAATTATACTTTGGGTAAACATAACTCAAGAAGCATTAACTCTTAAGTTTCTGTATGGTTTCATCAAACATAAAAAGTTGGGAAACAAGAAAGGTAAAAGGGTGCTCTTATTTGAATATGATTTGAACAGTAAGAAGCCTAAACAAGTGAACAGAAATAGTGGCAAAGGCTTTACTGCCCATCAAGTTAATTAGGAAAGTCTAGCATAGCTAAACCACCATACACCTTATAGATGAATAATGACTTTAGGTACCTTCTTAACCTGTATATGACACCGACATTTTCCTTGCTAGTCACATTATCCTTATATCTGGTAAGTCTAATCCTATGGGCTCTGTTTTAGCCCTCCGTGGATATTGGATGAGCCTCTATATAAGATATGCTCGCTCTCTTATAGACAAAATTAATCATATACTTACTCTCCTTAATGCTTCTCTCTCTCTCTCTCTCTCTCTCTCTCTCTCTCTCTCTCTCTCTCTCTCTCTGTGGTTTTTGGGCTACTTCATTCTTCACTAGTTCTTTCTAGAGTTCCTCCGGTGTTATCTGTCCTGCTTTGTGATTCCTCCAAGACTCTCTGGGTTTTGGGCTACTTCATTCTTCACTAGTTCTTTCTAGAGTTCCTCCCGTGTCATCTGTCCGGCTTTGTGATTCCTCCAAGACCTATCATATTCTCAAGCACCCTTGTACAATGATCACCTAAATTATATTCAAAGTTGACCACAAAAAAGTTGAAAAACCTAGCAAGGACTAGTTAATGATTTCAATGACATTTCAAATACCAATGGCATATTTCTACTCTTGCACCTCCAGAATAGAGAACTAGCTGATATGTGCCACAAGACTTTAGTCCACTGGAAAATTCTCTTCACAAGTACCTGCCTGTTCAATGTTCCACAAGAGGGAAACCTATCACTAAAGTGTACAAATTAATTGCTTTTAGAGTCCCAATCCACCACTTCTCCTATCAAGAAGGGGATGCTAAACTCATTGACTTCCATATTAGACTCTACAATTACTACTATAATGGGAACCCCAAATATTTTGCATCCACTTAAACAAAAATTACAAATCCTTTTTTCACAACAAGAGGTTTATTTATTTTCTCATATAATCTGTAGGCCCCTGTATTCAACAGGTTCCTTAAATATCTACACAAGATGATAACCAAATTGTTCACCTCCTTAAGTTTTCCAATATCTTGGCATTTCTATACAAATCAGCATAAGGTTTCCCAACACATGGCGTTTTTAACTGGAGAGTGAAATATGAAATATCATATAAGCTCACCCCCTGATGCACGGAGTATAGAATTTGGTTCGGTCACAAATTAAGTACCACCCCAAACCCCAACTGCAGAGCAATGCTTCAATATCTTATTGTATTTAAATTTTATCGGAAGCTTATTACCCTATGTGTGGAAATCAAAATATGAGAGCACCTAAAATTAGCTCAGCAGAAGAAGGCTACAGTTATCATGAAGATTTCAAGCACCCAAGTTTAAGCAGATGTTAGCCACTTAATTCAATGCTATAAGTTTCAAACCTAAAAGGAGGAACAACTAAGTAAATTCAGATCAATAGCACCCAGTTGGCCTTTACTCTACATATATGTGTATGTGAAGAATAAAATTACCAGGTCAAGAACATCAACAAGGGATTTGATTCCATTTTCATCCATAGAGTGGATATGCTCCTCCACCCATTTCCCCAGAATCAAGTCAAGCTCAAGAAACCCTCTTTGCTTGCTCCTATATACCAGCCTACGTTCACATAACATACCAAACAAAAGACACCACATCAGTTGAATACCCAAATTCGTAAAATTTATACACAAAAATTCTGAAACATTTTGAGTTTAGCGATCTATTAAATCAACATCATATACCGAACCTATTAAATAAGCGCCTTTTGCTTTCTTCATTGGAGAAATCAATATCTCCGGACTGATTAGATGAATAAAAATGCGAAAACGAACCAAAGAAAGGCCTGAACCACAAGGAAAGCAAAACAAAAGAAATCACGGTAAACTAGATACTCTAAACCAATATATAGCTATATACATTATATGTCTGTGTGTACGTATGCATATAGAGAGAGGGTGGGGGGGAGGAGAGAGAGAGAATGGAACTGTACCTGTAGAGAGTCAGGGAGCGGATCAGCGGAGTGGGGGTGGCGCTTCGCCCATATGTAGCCGTCGAATTGAGGATTCGAGGGATGCTAAGCACAGCTCTTCTCAAATTCGCCATTTTCTATGAAATGATCTGCGGTAGGAGAACAAGACCCTTGGGTTTTAATGCATGACTCGTGATTTGGCGGTGATTGTGAGTCGTGGGCTTGTTTAAACGTGCAACATGGCGTTTTAGTGGTGGATCAACGTGGCTCCGCGCATTTGATTTCGTTTTTCAAAACCGTTTTATTCTCTCGAAGATGGTAAAATAAAGATTAATATGAAAATTATGTTTTATATATTATTTTTAGAAACTTTTTTTTGACAACAGAAGAAATATTTTCATTTTTTGAATTTTACAAAACCATTTTTATAAAAAAATAAAAAAATGGTATTTTAAACTTCTCATTATTGTTGTTTTCAAAAACAAAAAAATAAAAACAAAAATTTTAAAAACAGTACCAAGTAGGCAAGTGGGGTGCTCTTTGAGCTCATAGGCCGAGCCCTAGTTTCTATTCTAACACATGCCCTGTCAGCTAAGGAATTGTCCCATTGAGCAGAATTTGTTATTGTGTGAATACGAAAACCACTTTTCTCTGTTATTAAATATATATATATATATATATATATATAAAAGAATGTTACAAATTTGCAATAGCATGTAATGGCAGTGAATCTCCTTGCATTTCGCCTGTTTCCTGGTTGGCGAGGTTAAAGTGAAGTTTCTCTTTACTTGTGATTCTTTTAGTGCGTGTACATACATAAGGGAAATTTTTTTATCTAATAAACCTTTGGCTAATTTCTGTTAATCAAACTTCAGGACATCAAACAAAGTCTTGATGATAGATCTCCCACTAAATCCGGTACCAAAAATGTCAAAGCAAGCTTTGAGTGGTATCAGAACTGCGTAAATAAATTAATAGATATACCCAAATGCTGCTCTTCCATTCACTGCCTATGCTTACTCATTCCTCGTGGCAACTAAGTCAGTGCTAAACACGCCCTTCCAGAGACTTGAGATTGAAATGAATAGGCAATTGAAAACTTCCCAATCCTTCATAAAAGTGGCAGTTGCTTACTCTGTTCTTACAGTTGATTTGGCCAGGCAATCCCTCCTTGGAAAAGCGAGTTCAGAATACAGGTGTTGTAGAATCTGACGGATCCCACTGAAAGGGAAGCTGAAACTGGAAGTCAGTCCTGGTTTAAGTCCTTGATCCTACTGTTCTAAAAGCTTACCTCGCGTCTCTCAGCAAAAAATTTTCCTGTCACTAACTGGTCTGGAAGCAGGGCAAGCCAAACTCCTGTATCAGCCCCCTCCTCTGGTGAAGTATGCCCTGCCCAACCTGTCATGGCAGTCTTCACCCAGCCTGGGCAGTAGCAGTTGATACATATCTTCTGGCCTTCTGGCCGATCTGAAAGCATCTTTGCCGTTAGCCTGGTGTAAGCATTAACTGCAAGTTTTGACATTGAGTAGTCAGTATATGTTTGAGGCCAGCTGCCGGATGTCCAACTGCCATCTTTTACTTGTTCTAAAAATGTAGTCACAGTCCTATCGATCAGTTCCTCTGATAGCGAGTCCGTATCTTCCAGTTGGTGTCTCAAAGTGAGATCTCCAATTCTCTGTCAGAGTTGAGAACTTCAATCATGTTAATATGATGCCAATGCATGCAAAGCAGCAAATTCTATGAACAAAATACTCCTAAACAAGTTTCATGGGCTTTCCCATTTCATGTTGCAAAATAATTCCCAACATTGATTCACTTGAGTATATGGTTTGAGTAGGTGTATGTTCAATCTCCCTAGTGAGTGGTATTGCATCCATTGAACTACTGAGAGAGAGAGAGAGAGAGAGAGACCATGATTGAAATCAAATTCTCCTGCACCGTGAAGACTAATGATTCGTTTGGAACCTGAATTTTCGGTGGGTGAAGGAAAAGTGAACAAAAATAATTTTCCTTTGCTTTTTCCACCACAAATCCGGGTTCCGAACGAAGCGTAAAGGAACTGACATTTCCAACAATGTTATACGGACTTTCTTATAGAGAGGGGGAAAAAAAAAAAGCGAGAAGCATCTTGAAGGAGTGGCACAAGACTGAAAACTCCTATAAAAGAAAAAAGAGAAAGCAAAAAAACAAACTTTGAGAACAAGAATACATGGAACAGATACAAGTTAAAAATGAAACTAACAATGATAAAAAGGTCTGCTGTATTCAAAAGATGAGGAAGAAACAAACTTTTTCTTCACGAGTCAGCAATTATAACAGGACTAAAGAAATCCAAGTTCATCATAATCTCCCCTGGGGTGGGCTAAGTTTCGTACTACTAGCTACCATCCATAAGGCAAACATATGCACTATGTTTTTCATTTTATGTTCTTTTTTAATTATACAAGATGCCACCTCTTCCAAAAGCATGAAGCACATTTGTTTTGAGCCACTTGGGAATAGGATATTTGCTAAAATTTCCAACCATGGGTGGGGAAATTGGAAATTGGAGAGCAGACCTCTTTGGATAAATGACATCTATCAGCATGCCTAGCAAAAAAGGTTTTATGCAGTTAAATTTGCCATATAAGAAAACCATCCTGAACAAAAAGACCACACTTTCCTCCAGAGTCTCCAAAATTAGGGGGCAAAGCAGCAGTAGTGAAAGGAAAAGCAAAATCAAAGCATTTCTTACATTTCGCCTGCCATTAAGTCTTCCCAACCGTGAGCTAACGTTAACAATACGAGCACCTGAAGCAGAAGGCCTCATTAACGGGATCATAGCTTGAATTATCTTTTTGGTGCCATAATAGTTGGTGCCAATAACCTGCTCAGCAAACTCAAGATGATTGTCTAATCCTTGGTTGAAATTAACACCTGCATTGTTTACCTGTAAAAGTTCATACAGATACAGGTAGTAATCTATCAGATGGTGAAGATAATTTTATATGTTTGATACCACCATAAGAGCCTACAGCCTACTAGCTAGCAAAACAGTATCAAAATGCACGAATGATTTTGATGTGGGCATATATATACATATATGTATATTTTTATATAACAGATACTGTTCTAGATTTACAGATCTATGTATATACATTGTGCTTCTCAATATTCTCAAACTACATTTATGTTTATGCAGCAAAGGTTTTCCAACATTATCACTTTGTAAATCCATGCCTAAAAACTTACATATTTGAACTAATTTTAACCACACTGTATTGCTTTCTGTTTGCCAAAGCTAAATAAACTTGAACCCATTTCTGAAAGAAAGGATAAGACAAAAAGAAGAAGAAGAAAGAATAAGAAGGAAGAATAAATGACGAATGACTGCAGCAATCAGTAACATAAACATATGTCACACCGCAGAGCAATCTGCAAACAGCAGAAAACAATGACTATTAAAACAGAAGTTAGGGTATTGACACTTTACCAGAATATCTATACTACTGTAGTTTTGTTGTAGCCAATCAGTGAGCACTTTGATTGATGAAGGGTCCACAATATCCAGTTGATGGAAATGCACATTTAAACCGCCTTCTTGTAAGACCTTTGCTGCTTCTTCACCAACGGCAGCATCTCTTGATGTCAGAATAACTGTTAAGCCATGCATTGCAAGTTGGTGCACAATCTCAAACCCAATCCCTCTGTTGGCACCAGTCACCACAGCAACAGTATCTGTGGACCACCACCTAGAAACTCCAGCCCATATACTATGTTATGCTTCAACAATTGTTCGTTGGAGGAAAAATTCATTAAAGAAAACAACTGACCTAAAAAAAAGTAAGTTTAAAGATTGAGAGCAAAAGAAGTGTAATTGGTTTTGATATACAATGCGTGTTTGGCAGCATCTCTAAGGATCTGCGTAAGGGGACATTTAATGCATAATTGAAGTGATACTATTCTATCTCGTTATTAAATCATATGAAGGGAGAGAATCTTTGGCAAAAATTAGATTCTGAAAACCATTTGACATAATCTCCTTGACAGCATAAAATAATTGCATATAGGACACGACAGAAAGTCACTCCAAATGCAATAGTGTAAGAAAGACAATCGACTTAATTTAGTGTCTACTCTACAGATTCTACACATATGCAACATCTTAGCAGTTGGGGCATAGGCAGAGTGGTGGTCAATGAAGCTCAAAGTCAACCAATGTTCTTACACGTTGAATTGCCATCAGACGAGTTTGAAAAGCTCAAAAAGCAGTAACGCTGTCAGCATACATCATATTACACAGTTCTTCTGCCTAATTGCCTGAACTATTGATCTTCGGTGGCAAATACCAGCACCCCTTCTTCCTCCAGAAACCTGAAGTCCTAAAATTTGAATTCTAAGGGGAACTTATGGTAATCAGAACATGCTTAAGCCCTTGTGTTTGCGTTTGATATGCAAAAATTGAGCCTAAAACCTACCCATCCCTCTAAATATACAAGTATATTTAATCAAGAAGATGCTTAAGGTTAACCAAGGTGGGCTCAATTCAGTGATCTTCACAAAAAAGCACAGTCACCACGTATACTCAACATAAATTGGATAACAATAAATTAATAACAAGTATAAACACAGTCCAAAATGTCATCGAATTCAAGAAAGACCTAATCTGGAGGTGTAAAAGCCCAGGCGAAAACAAAATGCATTGTCATTAGATGGATCCTTCAGCCATTAGCGAATAATGAATGGGAGATTGAGAATGCAATGTAATCGAAACGTTCTTAAGGTTCTCCCATCACAATACAAGAATCAGAAATACAAAATATCAAAAGGTTGGAGACGCGCAATCGACTAAAAAATTAGGGTTAGTTTCAGTTCATGGGAAAGGTAATCGATAAATGGAAAAAGGCTGAAGAAATTACCTCTGGTGATCGGAATAAGGAATGGTGCGGAGGAGAGAGATCTCTTGGCGCCTCTTCTCTCTCCTTTCCCTGGCCCTCTCCATCTTTTCCACCTTTCTATCTCTCTGTCTCTGGTTCTTACTGTTTCCTTCCCTTCTATCTTCGTTCCTGTTATCTGCATCTTCCTCTCTTTCTCTATCTTTCTCCATTCTTCTTGTTGGTCTACGGATTTTTTCTGCAGTTAAGGAAGAGCGGGAGCGTAGTAGCAATATCTGGACCGCTATTTCGTGTCACCGCCGGTGTTGGAACGAACAAACAAAACCTGATGGACGACTGTGATTGCGTAACATTTCTATATGCTGCCAAATAAAAGCTTGTTCGGACTTGCTGAATTAAGGTTTGGCTAGTTAATAGTTCATTTGACATCTCCAACATTAAATTTTTTGTTTTCTTTTCTAAACAGAGTGTTAGTTAACTTCTTTTCCTTTTCTTTTTGTGTTGCCGTTGGGCAAGTTATTGGCCAACTATTTATTCGAGCTCACATAAATTATGTAATCATCGTCTGCATGAATTATGTAAATTTCATGTACTGTATAAATAATGGTTGGTCACAAAGGATATGAGAAAGGATCGAAATTGAGATTTTTGCTTAACACGAAGACAAGTCGACCACTTGACCACCCTTTGTCGTTAGCTTGCTCAATTAACTTAGTTTAGATACAAAAATACTATAAATAATAATAGAAGCCTTAAAGGATGGAATAATTTCACCAAAATGGTTATCCAAATATTATTGCAAAATTTACTTCTATGGAGCACTGTTAAATAATACGGGAAAAGATTTAAATTCATATCTAATCAGATTTTTGCTAGTGTTCTTGTATATAAAGTCTCTATATCTTCTACAGAAGTTTGAATTCTGCACGAGGTCCGCCTCTAACATTTTTCAAGTAATTATCATAAACAAAGATAAAAAATCCACAGACTCATCTTAGTAAAAAACTATATCTAGAAATTTACTATTAGGAAAATGATTAGTTATAATCAAAGCAATGAAAGAATAATGTTGACCTAAAAGTACTCTGCATGAGAATAATTGCAATACATCGAAAGGAAAAGCTTCTGGGAAGCAACACAGTACGAGGGGATAGGTTTTATATTTGCATAGATTTCTTATAATTAGATAAAGATACACATAAGGCTATCACAAGTGGATAGCGGCTAATTCCTTGGAGCAATAAAGGATGATGAATGGGGAGAAATAGTTTCAAATGAAACTGATTTCATTCGCCTTTATAAGATTGGTATGAAGTAATCTACTTAGTTTCAACTTTTAAATTAACGATTGTGCATCATTGGCTTGGCTTTTGTAAGACTGATACTAATTAAATCTGTTTAGTTTCAAATGACAGTGTTTTCATTCACTTCAGTTAGACTAGTACAAACTAGTATGCTTAGGAGTATTTAGAACTTTGAATTGCAGTTTAAAGAAGTCATAAGCTAAAAGCTTTAGTTAATTTTAAAAAGTCATTTTTTAAATGATTTTTCAAAGTTTAAGTTAGTTTTAAAAGTTACGTTTTTAACCGGGGAGCCAAATACAATTTTAAAAAGTTATAAGCTGCTAAAAAAATTACATCCAAACACTACTTTAGCTTCAAATGAAAGCCCTTTAATCTTTAATTGTCTTTGGCACAAACTGGCACATTAAGGGAGAAGATTGAGTAGTACAAAGATTTTAAAATAAAGCGTTTAAAAAGTTATAAATTATTAAAAAAGTCACATTCAAATACTGCTTTAGTTTCAAATGAAAGCCCTTTAACCTTTAGTTGTCTTTGGCACAGACTGGCAGATTATGGGGTAGGGTTGGATAGTACAAGGGTTCCAAAATAAAGCGTTCATGGGGGGGGGGGGGGGGGATGTTCCTTATTAGTTTATGGTTTGCTTCTTCTCTTTCTTAAATGAGGTATGTTGTGTCAAAATTACCTTAGACTGAAAAATAATTTTAGGAGAACATTAATTTGGAAAGTATCTTTAAAATTAACAATATTCTCGTAAAAACACTCTTATTATGGAGAAAGGATTTCCGAATATTAAATTTCTTGTTTGAAATTCACCTTTTTGAGTTTTATTTTTTTTGATCAACTAGTCTATTGAGCTCGTGTAAGATCACCGTTCGCACCAATTAGATAAACTTTATACATTATATGAAACATGATTGGCCACAAGAGGGCATGAAGAAAATCAAACTTGAGATCTCATGCTTAGTAAGAAAACTAGCCGTTCATGAACACAACTATTTGAGGTTTTTTTTTGTTTTTTTGGAGAATTTTGTTTGCTTAATTCATATTTAATCCTTATTTGGTTACCATATATAATGTGAATAGCACTTTATCCATGATTTATTGTCAGCAAAGAGCACCAAAGACTAAGGTATAATTGATTGCGATCATTCCATCAACATCTATACTTGATGGATTATGATTATAACATTAAAAAAAAAAAATTTGTGTGTAACCCTCGTTGCCCAGTTTTTTAACAGCTTTGGTGTAGACGAGGTTATTTTGTATGTAAGTTTTTTGCAGAGTCTGTATGTTTGTGCTTGTACTTGTTTGATAGTTTCTGTTGATGTTTGGTTGACCTCCCCTGGATCCCTTGCTTGGATGGCTCCAATTCATCCAACCCTTGTATTCATTCAACCCTTTTTTTTGTCTTATATAATCACTTACCTTCCAAATTAAAGCAAAGAAAACAAACAAACACCTATTTTATTATTTTATAATTTTTACATATGAAGCACATTTTAAGTATATTTTTTGTGATTTTACAAAGTATTAGGAATAATATTTTCGATGAGCATTGTGTACAGAAAGAATATTTAAATTGTTCCAGGCACATATTGATATATACAATAATAATGTACTTATAATAAAACCTATAACTAAGGAGTGTTTAACGTCGCAATTATATGAATTCAAGAGAAAAGTCTCCACATCAAATCAATACATATCTCATAATATTTAAGGCTTGCATTTGATAGGTCCCCAAGTCTAATCAGTGAGATAGAGATTATATGCATTAGAGGAAGTCTATCATGGGATTGAGGTCGTGGCTCTTTTGGTAAGCTTTTCTTTTGATTGGTTCACATAAACAATGAAATATGACACGGCCATTTCAGTTTTTCTCTAGGATCTATCCACTAACAAATATAAAAATAAAAACTTAAAAATGAACCATATTTGAATATGATCAAATCGAGCAGATAAAGCTTGTAAAGGTAATTTTTTTTTAATTGTGAAGAGTCAATAAAGGATGTAAATAAAATTAAAAAAAACTCGGGTTTATGTCCTTCTTAGGCTGTGTATTAGGGATTTGGTGATAGAAAAAAAAAATATGAAAAAAAGAGCATAGTTATCATAACCGAACTGGAAATTAAACCATTGATACTACCGTTTCATGATTTATCAGTTCAACCAGTGATTATATTGGAATTATAAATCAAATATATTTTATTTAATCATATATGTTTTACCTTAAATATAATTTATATTGTAAAGTAAAATATAATAAAGCAAGTGAAACAGTGATAAACATTACTTAATTTTATCATTCCTTTTCAAGTTCAACTCCTTATAGACACAAATACATCAAATATTTAAAAGTTTTTTCAAAAATCAATTGGTTCAATGTTGTTCACATACATTTTTGATAAATTAGTTGAACTGGTTCAACTGATTCGGTTATGATAATTATGACAAAGAGAATAAAAATATTTTTTTATCAAATTTTTGAAAGTTTTTTTCAAAAACCAACTGGTTCAATATGGTTTATATATATTTTTCATAAATTAGTTGAATCAGTTCAACTGACCGATCTAATTCGATTTTGATAACTATGACAAAGAGGCTAAAAATATTTTTTTTTATTTTGCTCTCTTTTTTTTTTCCATCTTCTTCTTTATAATTTAGGTTTCAAACACAACATTAATCTACACGTTTTAATTGAATTCATAGCAAAAATTTAGCCGTAAAATCATCATTTGCTTTCTACAATTTGTGTTTCGATTTACGTGTAATATAAGAACCTGAAAATAGAGATCATAATGATGCTGCTGTATACACAAATCTAAGCAACACAAAGCCTTATGAGTTATAAACATGCAAACAAATTTAAGTCTCATCTGCCATGTTTTTTGTGGCCTGTCCCGACTGTCCATTCGGCCACTGTTTGCTCATGGGGTAATGGAGCAAAGCCACTCAAATTGGCCTTCCAAAATTTGCAAAGCGATTAATACCATGAATTCTCTTGGCCTCTTCTCATTTGTTTCTCTCAACATAGCTTTCTGGATATCATATATTATTATTCACAAAAAGCCAAAAACTTTGTTTGAATTTTCTCACCATTTTCTCGCGAAGATATACACTAGACGATGTCACTTTCCCAGGAAAATGTTGCTTCGGTGGACGTCATGGCTTAGCTCATCCTCCTCTCTTTCCTCTTTAATTCCCTATCTCATTAATAAAATTTGTTGTTTGGCTTTTTGACACTTTCCGCTGAATCGTGAATCACCCGGCGATGCCGTAAACACTACGTGGCGTGTGCAGGGACACTCACCTTCGACGAACCCAAAGCCGTGGTGTTTACTGTGATACAGATTTTGGACTTTAGATGAGGGCTCAACCTATATAAACGTCCAAATTTGGGTCCCCCTTCAAAGTCTCTCGAAATTTGTCTTCCATGGAAACTCACGAAGACCTCTGAATCACCCAGTAAAATTTGGGTTTATCCATCTCATATCTCATCTGGGTATGCTCTTTCTTCTCTCGACTTCTTCATTTATCATTCTGTTCTTTATCAGTTTGATTTCTCTGTGATATAATGGCTTTTTTCTTCTTCAAATAGCTACTCAAAACCCAGTTCTTTGTGTTCGTATGTCGTCAGTTTTCGTTTGCTTTTCCCTGGTACTGATTTCTTGCTAACCTTGGATATTCTTCACCAAATTTTTTTGAATTTCTTGGCAATTCTTCTTTGTATTTATGGTTTTTAAAGTAACCCATATGTAATTTCTAGCTTCCCGTTGGCTATATTCATTAGCTCATCTCAATAATAGAATTCCAGAGATGACGATTGATTGCTTAATATTTTGTTGATGAATGAATCTGAAGATGACCCATTTGTATTTTTCTTGCTTACTTATCCATATAGTCTTGTGAATGGGATGCGTCTGCCAGGCAAATGAGATGATTTCTTCCTTTCTTTGACTATGTTTTAGTTCCTATTTCTTAATTATTTTTTCTCTTGTAGCTTGACTTAGCCATCTTTTTTTGAATATAAACCCAAACCAACACACACTCACGCACAACACAAGCAAACCCACAAACACACTGGGTACAAACTTCATCACACAGCTGCTCCTCAAAAAGGGAGAAGCTGGGTGGGGAGTAATATAGCAAAGCCAAGAAGCTTAACAGAGCGAAGTGGGAAGAAGGACAGCACACAACAGCATGGTTTTTTTAATATAAACCCAAACCAACACACACTCACACACAACTCAAGCAAACCCACACACATACTGGGTACAAACTCCATCATACAGCAGCTCCTCAAAAAAGGAGAAGCAGGGTTAGCCATCTTTATTGACTCAATTTTTGGTCATTCCTATGGGCTTTGTTTAAAGTTGTTTTCCTTTCAGAGTTATGATTTTTATTTTCCTGCTAGGAATCTTCTGCAAGCCAAATAGGTTTCTTCTGATTTTTGTTAAATAATTTGTCAATTGGAAAATTTATTCTGTAATTGCTCTGAGCTCAAGGATATTAATGTCCCCTTTTAGCAAACACTCAGTCAAAATAAACTAAACACAGTTTCATTACCCGATCTAGGTTTGTTGGTAGCAATACAAAAATAAGCATTTAACTGAGATCCTTTACAACTTCTTGTGTCCATTGCAGCTGTTGGGGACTGCGGAATTTCTCACGACCTGGCTATAGTGTATACGCATACTACTAAAAATTTTGATCTGATTAGCATAGCCTAATCTATGTGATTAGAATCGTACATTCGAGATTTCTCTGGTTTGATCCCGAATAACAATAATCAGCACTAAGCATGAAGCAGTCGCTTGAACTCAACCTTCGGACTTCTATTGTATTTCTCGTACATGTCTTGTTTTACAGAGAGTGGACTCGCCGCTGCTAGGGTTTCTCTTTCTCACAAAATCGTGTATCTCTCAATTATGTGTAGAGTGTGTCACCCTAGCAGTTCTTAGAGCGCGTATATGTAAAGGCTACAACAGGGACCATAGGATTAATATAACTAGGGTTTCCTATGCAAATAAGGACTCTTAATCCAACCAGGATTAATCCTTATTTACGTAAATTATAATTTATACCACTAACAAATTATAATTGCACTCCCTGTTATATTAGAAATTATATTTCGAGCTCCATATTATTAAATGCTTATTTATCTCCTCACGTTAAGATTACAGATACCCGTCTATTAAATTAAATTACTGACAATTAAATTTAATAGACTTATTTAATTCCTTAAGACCTTCCACTTAACTTATTTGATATGTCGGATTCATAATCTACCAGCAGGGTTTGACATAATCAAAACTTATAAGCTTTCTCAAGGGGGTATCATCAATCCCTATACGGGGACGTGGATTTTATCAATAATAAATATTCACCATGCACGTAATGTTATTGTCCAACTCACTAAGTTTATTGATCCACAAAGAATCTCACTCTTCTGTGAATCAAAACAATAAATACTACATGCACGTGTTTATTTATTATATTAAGATTAAGAGCATAAGCACTCATAATAATCATGAGGTATTAATTGTTTTATATAGTCAGTATAAAAACAATTACCTCAACACGGTCCTGTTCAATACACACAAAGTGTACTAGTGCAAGGAGTTGGAAGTATACCATTCCCCATAGTCAAGACAGACCTATTAAAACCTTATACTACAGTCCTACTGATGGTGTGTCCATTTTCATCTAAGACTCTGAACGATAAACTTATATTCTATAAGAACCGATAATCTGATCTTCCGTGTGTAAGTCATGCTCTACACACCAAATCATCTACTATATAGAATAAGAAACAAACATGCATGATCATTAAATAAATAACCCAATGCAAACATTTCTCACACAGATTCTTATTAAAATGGAATAACTAATTTATTAATAAATATTAAAGCCATTACACAAAGCATGTCTTTTAGTATAAATTCCCAACAGCAGCAACACTGTATGCGACCTGCATTCATCGTTGTTTAATTGGTTGTTTTGTTGTTCATTAATTATCCTTTTCGAATCTTGTTGGTGTTCTATTCATTCAGTGTATTTCTAACCCATTTGGCCATTCTGCTTTCACCAGAGAGATTGAAATCTACAGGAAAAAATGCCACATAGTTCACAAGTTTGGCTGTTTTGCTTAGTAACTCTACTACTGGCTTTAAGCCTTCCAAATTCACAAGCTCGTGAAAAGAATGAAAATGGTATAAAAACTGCCGTCTTTTTATCGCCTAAGTTTGTACTCGAACCAGGATCAGTGGCCAACAAATTCTACCACAACATTGACTTTCCAAGTGGTCATATAGCTATTAAGAGTTTGAATGCTGAAGTAGTTGATGAGGCAGGGAATCCTATCTCCCTTCATGAAACTTATATCCACCATTGGGTTGTAGTAAGGTACTATCAACGTCTAGGTGTTGAAGTTCCAAAATACAATGACAACATGGGGTTTCATCAATCTGACATTATCATGGTGAAGAACTCTGGGCCCTGCGAGAATAATCTGGGGCAATATTTTGGACTTGGGTCTGAAACTCGAAGAACAGCCACACATGTGCCAGATCCTTATGGTATAGAAGTTGGAAATCCAGCAGAAATTCCTCCTGGATACGAGGAGAGATGGTTGCTGAATGTCCATGCAATTGACACACGGGGTGTGGAAGATAGGTTGGGATGCACTGAGTGCAGGTGTGATCTCTATAATGTCACGGAGGATGAATATGGCCGACCTTTGATGCCAGATTACAAAGGAGGCTTGAGATGTTGCTATGACCAGACACAATGCAGGATAAGGGAAGGCTTTGAGAGTGCCAAGAGAAGCCTCTCAATGAGATATACAGTTAAATGGGTCGATTGGGATACCTCCGTTGTGCCTGTTAAAATTTATATATTTGATGTGACTGATACTTGGAAAAAGGTGGATGATTCAACTGGAGTCGATACAAAACATCATTGCCTGGTGAGTGAACTTTGCTTACATATAATTGTATTTTTCTTCAAAAGATGGATTGAAGTTAGCATTGGATCTGAAGTAGCATTAGTATGGATCCATATTTCAGAGACAAATTTGCTATAGTTATGCAGTCCAGGTTCTGAAAATATTACAGTTAAAGATCACAGTTTAAGAGCAGATTCACAGGCCAAAAGTTACTTTCTTCCACAGACTCATGTACTATCCCTTAATACTAAATGACATGCCACACTCACACTAATGTTGATTATTCATGCATGCATGCATGTGTTTCATTTTAGATGTCAAACAGTAGTGAAACAAGTTGGTTTTATTTCATGAAAGAGTGACTTGGGAGAACCTCCCAAGTATCGTGATTCATAAAGCTTTTGAAACCAAAAGGTAGGGGGAAATGAGAACTTCTATTGGAAAACCATAAAAGCGTAATGTTTTTGGTTTGTCATTCATTCATTTATCTCTGGATGCTAAGTAGATTGAACTTTCTTTAATACAGGTGGAGTATGAAGTTGAGTCTTGCTCTGCCAGAGGTGTAACTACTGATAGTTGCATTGACACCAAGAGAGTAAGCCTGACTATGCCAACTGGTGGTAGTGTCATCTATGGTGTTGCACACCAGCATACGGGAGGAATTGGTTCAACTCTTTATGGAGAGGTAATTTTCAACATTACATTTCCTTTTTCTAATACCCTGGTCTTTTTCCTGGTATATTTTCAGCTGTTAGTCAACAAAGATCACATTTTTGGGCATTTTGTTGGACTTAGCCTCCTTTACTGTCATGTGATGGTTTTCTTAAGAGTGGAGAGTAATCTATGTTGAAATGTATCGTCAAATGATACTCCTGCCAAGCAATCTAGTTAATTTGTAACCGCCCATGTTCCATCGCTTTTGAGTTCATAGACAGTTCTGTCCAATGTTACCTAGATGAGGGTACGAGTGTCGTGTGCAAGTATGTATTCAAGTGTCGGATTTATTTAATTCTTATGTCCAAATGCATTCTGACACTTTTAGATTTCATATTTCATAAATACTTTTTTTTAAGGATAAAATGGTATTTACAAACTTAAATATAGCATTTTAAGCATAAAATGAAAATCTTATGCTTAGTTCTATAGTAAGCTCAATTACTTACACATATTTTTTAGTTGCATATCCAATCAGCCATATCAAACACATATTCCATGCCCTTATTCAAGTGTCGAGCATCCGACAAGGGTGTTTTATAAATTTAAAAGAGTTCAAGTAATATAGGTTTTATCTATAACGACATGCTCTAAAAATGTGGTCATTGCCATCAAAGATTGTGTAACTTCTGGAGACTTAATACACTAGTCCTTATACATCCCTAAGTATTGCTCTAACGCCTCTATTTATTTCTTATCATAAGCAACTGAAAATGCAAAAATCTGTTTGCTTAATCTTAATTACTTGGTTACCCCATATACGGCTGATAGCACCTGATCCATGTTTTATTGCCACAAAGGACTAATCACCTTAATTATTCCCAAATGGATATAACCTAGGACCTCTCTAAGGTGTAACTGGTTGCAATAATTCCATCAACATGTTTACTTGATCGATTATGATAGTAAGAATAAAAAATTGTGTATTCCCTTGTTGAGCTGCCTATGTGGAAAAGTGCTTGCTTTATTGTCTCCTCCGGAAGGTAATCCTTAACACCTTTTGTGTAGATGAGAGTAATTTGTCAATATGTAGTTGTTTATAAATACATATTATAGTGTATAAGTTTGTCTTAGTTGACCTTCTATTCTGTTTAAATTACTGTTAATAGCCATTCATCTTTTTCATCTTGTTAAAACCTCACGGAAATGATCCTAGATAGAAGTGTTTGATGATATTATTGTCTTCTCCAATTTATGTGTGGTGGGTTGGGTTAGGATGGACGGGTCATATGCTCTTCATTACCAACTTATGGAGATGGAAAGGAAGCAGGAAACGAGGCTGGTTACATCGTGGGAATGTCCACCTGTTATCCTCATCCGGACTCTATTAAGATATCTGATGGGGAGACTCTGGTTCTGGAATCTCACTACAGTAGCGGCCGAGGGCATACTGGAGTCATGGGTCTATTCTACATTTTGGTCGCCGATGCATTACCAAAACCCCGTTCTTTTATTCATGCTCCAGTTGAGGTAAGATGGTCTCTTTATAGTTTTGTCACAAGATTTATTGATAAAGTGCGATTGGACCATATAAAAAATATAGATACTCCAGTGATTGCTCTCTTAATTTTCTCCGACTTACTATTGAGTCTCCGAGCCTCTAATCTTGCTTCTTTATTGCAGAAGCATGAAAAGGTGACGCTGCCTGTTTCTCTTTGGGGTGTAGCCTTGTTTGGAGTCGCTATAGCTATCGCTATCTTTGTTGCTTATCGCAAAAGGAATGAGAGAGAGGATGGCTACCAATCAATCTTAATGTAAACTTGTGTCTACAAGTTTTAATTATGCATTGCATCTTTAAAGACTTTTTGCAGCGTCTGGAATTAATAGTCCAGACATGTAATATCCTAGAAGAAAAATAAATGGAAACTTTGTCATCTCCAAACTGGTTCAGTTTGTTATGTAAATCCTGTAATGGAATCGAACCTGTTAGCGGAAATCTATTCAAGATCGTTGTATGGCTGCCATGGGTGCTGAATTCATGTTGGATTGGGAGTTTTAGATTTGATTTTGCCTTGGGAATTTGTATTTGGGCAGGGACTTGGATCTGCTAGGTTCACCAGTGAGGCCTGGTCATTTAACAGGCACCATGAGGACCTTTTCCATTTCCTGCTTGGGGTCGTTAACAGTCTTGAATTCTTGATGACCCCTAACAGCCTGTTTGGAACTTGGGAGAGGGGAGGGGAGAGCCCGTTTGGAACTTGGGGGGAGGGGAGCGAAAGAAAGGGAAAGAAAAAGAAAATTATTTTTTCTTTCGTGTTTGGTATTGTAAAGAAAATTAAAAAAAATAGTGGAAGAAAGAGAGAGATTTTTTTTTCCTTACATTTTTCTCTGTTTTTCTTCTTTTTTCTTTCTTTTGCCAAGATTGGACGAGAAATTTTATTGGATTGCTTAATTTCTCACCCTTGTTTCACAAGATTGGACGATTATTCTACCACAAGATTATTTAATTTTATGTATGCGGGTTAAATGTCTCGTCTGAATTACTTATCCCGACATTGTCTGAACTACTTATCTCGACATTTTATGCACAACTAAAAGCGAGATAAGCATCAGATACGGGATTACTTTTTGTATTTAAACTATAAATGTCAGCCCTGCAGTAGCTAAGAAATGACAAGAGAAACAAAATCATAGACTAAACAGGGGGAATACGCCACAGGCCATAGGTGAGGCCCGTGAGGGGGAGAGTTTTTTGGACCCATGGTTGTCGCCTTGAAATGTAGATATGGACCATGTGGCATCATCTTATTAGTCACTGCATCTCCTTCCTTTTCACCTCAATCTCCATTGGTTGATTACACAGAGAACGCATAAACTTGCATAGAAGTGTTAAAACAGTGAAAGGGATGTGCACTAGCATAATGGTTCTGCACTAAGCTTCCATTTACTCGTACAATAACATTGATGGATTCCCACTAATCTTCCATTAACTCATACGTCATGCAGTTTGGTAATGCGAACTGGACCACCCAAGGAAAATTGCTCTTCCACTTTTGATTCCAAAGAAAATAGAAAGAGAATAATACTTTCCTTATACTCATTTTCTTTTTCCTTTCACACTAGACACCAGACACGGAAAGGAAGAAAAATTATTCTTTTTCTTTCTTTTGTCTCTCCTTCTTTTAAGTTCCAAACACATCTTTAATTCATTCAAATAAGGAACGACTTCAAAATCATGGCTTATCATATATATCAGCTGTTTGGTCTCTTCACTCTCACCTCGCATTAGAAAGTGCAAACAAACTGCACCCGTAAGGAGAGAGTCGTTAGAAATTCTTTGGTAAAATATATTGAGTTTCTTGGTAATTTTATATATAAATATATTCATGGTGTACCATATATTGAATTTCCGTCTTCATATAGTGTTGATGAATGAATTTTAAGATGACCCATTTGAATTTATCATGTTCCCTTCATCTTTACTGACTCAGTTTTTGGCCCATCCTATAGCCTTCAGTGTTTGAAGTTTCTTTCCTACTAGATTTCTGATTTTCAATTTTCTTGCCAAACATGTTTTCTCTGGATTTCTGTTCTATAAACTGTTACTTGGAAAATTTGTTCTTTAATTGATTGTTTGTTGGTGTTCGATTCAGTTTATTTCTAATTCAACTGATCATTATGCTTTCAGCAGGAGAAAATGGCACACTCTTGGCAAGTTTGGTTGCTTTGCTTAGGAACTCTACTGGTCGCATCAAGCCTTCCAAACTCACAAGCTCGTAAAAAGAATGAAAATCGCGTAAAATCAGCTGTCTTTCTATCACCCAAGTTTGTTCTTAAACCAGGATCAGTGGTCAACAAATACTACACTATCGACTTTCCTAGAGGTCACATTGGTCTCAAGAGTTTCAATGCTGAAGTAGTTGATGAGTCAGGAAATCCTATCCCTCTCCATGAAACCTATCTCCACCACTGGGATATCTATAGATACTATCAACTTGAAGGCACCGTTGAAGTTCCACAATACAATGGCAACCAGCTGGGATTTCACCAGTCTGATTTCATCATAGTGAAGAATTCTGGACCGTGCGATTTAAGCCACGGCCAATACTTTGGCCTCGGCTCTGAAATACGAAGAACAGCCACACACGTGCCAGATCCTTACGGTATAGAAGTGGGAAATCCAGCCAAGATTCCTCCCGGATATGAAGAGAAATGGTTGCTGAATGTCCACGCAATTGATACCCGAGGAGTGGAAGATAGGTTGGGATGCATAGAGTGTAGGTGTGATCTCTATAATGTCACAGAAGATGAATATGGGCAACCTTTGAGGCCAGATTACATAGGAGGACTGAACTGTTGCTATGATCAGAAACAGTGCAGGGTGAGAGAAGGCTTTGAGAGTGTCAAGAGAAGCCTATACATGAGATATACAGTTAAATGGGTTGATTGGGATACTTCAGTTTTGCCTGTGAGGATTTACATATTTGATGTGACTGATACTTGGAAAAAATTGGATAATTCAACTGGACTTGGTACCAAACATAATTGCATGGTGAGTGAACTTTCCTTGCGCCTTTTTTTTTTTTTTTGTGTATCTGTCTTCAAGAAATGGATTGAAGGCAGTGTTTTGGATCTATATGTCAATCACAAATTTGTTAACCATATGGTCTGTATTGTGTTTTTGTTTGTAATTCATCCATTTCTCTTTTTAATTAGAGACTAAGTTGATTGAACTTATCTGATGCAGATAGAGTATGATGTTAAGTCTTGCTCTGCCACTGCTGTAACTGATGATGATTGTATTGACACCAAGAGAGTAAGCCTGACTATGCCCACTGGTGGTAATCTCATCTATGGTGTTGCACACCAGCATACTGGAGGAATTGGCTCAGCTCTTTATAGAAAGGTAATTTTTTTCCATTTGGTTAAGATTTCTATTTTGATTTTTTGAAATTTGACAGAATCGTGTTTGGTAGGTTGATGTCCAAAACTTCTTGTCAAAATTTTTTTTAGAAAACATCCAGTTATGGAACCAATAAAAATAGTCTAAATTTTTAGAACTATTTTTATAATAAAATATAAAGATAATAATGGTCCCAATTTTTTTTTTTTGTTTTCGAGAAATAGAAAAACGAGAGATTTCTGATAGGGATCTGGTAGCTGGGATGGAAGGGTTGTATGCTCTTCAATTCCATCTGTTCAGCTTCAGTAGCTGGGATCTGGTACTGATCAAACTAGGAAGTTTGAACATACTCTCTTTAAAATAGAGGGTGTTGGTGTACGTAGAGAAAAGACTTGTCATATGAGACTGAAGCAGAGAGTTTTGAGAAAGCTTTATGAGGATATCGAGAAGAGGAATAGTGGTTACAGGAACCTTACTATCTTCATCTAAATACGGATGGGAGTAATTTGCCAATATACATGTACTTCTATTGTGTTTAAATTCTACAACATGAAGTTTGATGGTATTAATTCATTGTCTTTTTCCCAATGTTTGTATGTGTGATGGATTTGAGTTAGGATGGAAGGGTTATATGCTCTTCAATTCCAACTTATGGAGAAGGAAAAGAAGCAGGAAATGAGACTGGCTACATTGTAGGAATGTCCACCTGTTATCCTCATCCACCAGACTCTGTCCAGATTTTTGATGGGGAGACTCTGATTCTGGAGTCTAATTACAGTGCGGCCCAAAACCATACTGGAGTTATGGGACTGTTCTACGTTTTGGTCGCGGATGCTTTGCCAAAGCGCAATTCTTTTCTTCACGCTCTAGTTAAAGTAAGATTTTAATTAGCCTCATCTTTTAATGTCATAATATCATAGTTGGAAAACTCGTTTTTTTTGAAAACTCGTTTTCAAAACTGAGATGAAATTATTGTGAAATTTTAAAAAAAAAATATACGAAACGATTTGAAGACATTTTCAAAATTTTAACGTAATTTAAAGAAACTTATTAGAAACTCTTAAAAAATATAGTGAAAAATTCGCAAATGATTAAAATGAAAAGCATGTTTATTTATACATATTAATCCGTCATCTTTTTAAGTTTAAGAATACCAAATCCTGAAATTTCCAATTTGTTTGTGAATATATATATTTTTAAAATAAAAATTGGTTTTTTTATTGTACACTTATTTTTTCAATAAATAGAACAATAATGTAAATTTATTTGTTCTTGTGTCTCCACTAATTTCTTTATATTTTTTTTTTTAAAAAAGGAGATAAATTTCACTTATCACCTCTGTACTTTAACTACAATCTCACTTTGGTCCTTTTACTTTTAATTGTCTCATTTTGCCCTTTACACTTTCAGTTAAATAGCAATGTGGTCCCTCCGTCAAATTTCCGTTAATAAAGGTGACGGAAAGCCCTTTTTTAAATTTTTTATTTAAAAAAAATAAAAAATAATATTTGTTTATTATTTTTTATTTTTAGTTGTTAACAAAATTCAAAAAATGAAACAAAAAACACTAAAATGGGTGTTTTTTTTTATTTTCAAAATATTATTTTGGTACTATTAGCATAAAAGTAACCTACAAATGTATTGAAAACAAAAAAAAAAACCCATTTTAGTATTTTTTTCATTTTCTTTTTTGAATTTTGTAAACCATTAAAAAAAATATTAAACAAACACTGCTTTTTGTAACGTTTTTGTTTTTATTTTTTATTTTTTTAAAGTTTTTTGTTTTTGTTTTTTATTTTTAAAAATAAAAAGCAATGTTTGTTTAATTTTTTTTAGTTTTTACAAAATTGAAAAATACACTTATTTTTTTTTCAATACATTTATAACTTTTATGTAATAGTACCAAAACAATGTTTTAAATTTTTTATTTGTTTAAGAGAAAAAAAAATAAAAAAGGGTTTTCCATCACCTTGATTAACGGAAATTTGACGAAAAAATCTTTACTTAACTTTTTTTTAAAAAAAATAACAAAAAATTGTGGTCAAAATACGAATAACGAAATTGTCAACGGCGTAGCCATACGTATCGGGTCAAATTTTTGTCCCATAACCATATTTGTGTTTCGTAGGTCCAAATGCACTTGAGTATCCTTGTAAATGTACCAACAAATCTTGGCTTAACTGTACCAAAATTGCTCTCCTAAATTTTGATCAACTTTACTCTATTATGTTGCTTCATTCTTGCAGAAGCATGGACAGATGACGACACAAGTACCCATTTCCCAATGGGGTGTAGTAGCATTACTTGCAATGGCAATAGCTATGGCTGTTGTTCTTGCTGCTAACGGCAGGACGAGTGACAAAGAACACTGCTACGAAGAAATATATCGTAATGTGTAACATATGTCTAAGAGCCTTAGTTATGGAATGTATCTTGATAAGACTTTCTCCCTCCCTCTTTTTTTTTTTTTCTTTCTTTTTTTTGTGAATATGATGTTAATAACTATGAATGTATGTGATTTCCTAAAAATGAAATGGAAATTTCGTGATCTCTCAATTGGTTCATTTTGTTCTCTAACTCCATCTCATACTCTCAAGTTAATTAAATACTAATTATGTCACATTAAATGAGACACGATCGCACATGTCACTATACTTGAAAATGACATTTTACCCACATACAAATTCTTTTCATATACAAAATTTTTATATTGAATCCTTCAATAAGATCTTATGATTAAAGTTTGTTTGTTAGTACTTTGTGTCAAAATAATAAGTCCCAATTCAGCCAATTGATAATACCACAGTTTCTAATTAAAGTCACTTAATTGGGTATTTGTTTTTAAGATGACAAAATTTTTAATTAAATAATATATGCAAATTTTGTATATTTTTTTATTCATTAAATGCGGTGGTTGGCAAGACATAAATATTTTGTCCAAATGTTAATATTGGATGCCACGGAATCACGGATGTCCATTTGAGTCGTAGATCTTTTCTGTTTTTCTTTATTTATTTCTTATCTAACCTAACGAACCGTACTGGGACAACTGTATGGTCTGTTTCTCTCATAATATCTCTGCAGCTCCTTCCTTCCAGTTCACCTCAACCTCCATTGATTGATCACAGAGATAACGCAGGTATACATATATATACACACAAAATAACGCTGACGCACGAAATTCACAGTGTGTGGAAACCGATAATAACGGCCATCCAATCAACGTCCCACTCTTTTGCACGTGTCAGTTCTGTTACTGTGCGATCCATCCTCCCTTTTCCGCATCTAACATCGCTCCGTTTGGTTGTTCCGCCATTGTCGTTTCTCTTCACCAACCTCTCCCTCAAAAATTCCAAAAACCATCAGTTCACGAGAAGACTCAGACAGGCTTTCAACTGGGTACGTCTTCCTTTGGAAAATGCTCTCTCTTTGACTAGAGAAAAGTCACTGAATCGTGCCAAATTCTCAGATCTTTCGTTCACTGTTCGCGTTTTTCGAATTTTTTGAATCAATTCGTTGGTTCTAAACAAAATTGTATCCATAGCCATGTGGGTTTTGGAGTGTTGTGGCCGAAGGTCATAAGTAGTTCTGGGTTTTCGATCAATTTTAGATCTGTAAACTTTGGAGTCCTTCAAAAGTTTAGGTTTTTGGAGGATGTCCGGGGCAGGGCAAGCCGCGGAGGACGTGAATTTTCCTGCGGTGTCGATGGACCACGTGCTTTCGGCATTGCAAGAAACCAAAGAAGAGAGGGACACCAGAATTCGGAGTCTTTTCAATTTCTTCGATGCAGCGAATGTCGGGTACTTGGAATATGGGCAGATCGAGGCGGGCCTCTCGGCACTGCAGATTCCGGTGGAGTATAAGTATGCAAAGGACTTGTTGAGGGTTTGTGATAGGAATAGGGATGGAAGGGTCGATTACCAGGAGTTTAGGAGGTATATGGATGATAAGGAGCTGGAGCTTTATCGGATTTTTCAGGCAATTGATGTTGAACACAATGGCTCCATTTCGCCGGAGGAGCTTTTGGATGCTCTTGTTAAGGCTGGTATACTATACTTTTCCTTGTTGCACTCTATAATTTGCACTTTTGTTGGAAGCAATTGCTTTTGCCCAAATGATAGTTTGATTACGCTATAAGATGATAAAGTTTTTCGTTTGTGGTACTCATAGTTTGTGGGATGTGATTTCCTTTTAATGTTTGAATTGTAGAAGCATAAAGCCTGCCTCCATTCCATTCAATCACTATGGGAACTTTGATACATGAACGGGGAAAGTTATTTGCAGCATGGGTTATTGTGGTTCCTGGTAGCATTACTAGAAGAGAGGGAAGTGGGAAGCTAGAAGCTTAGTAATTTTGGAAGGAAATTGGATGCGGCGATATGATAAGAAAAATCAAATTTTCAACTTTAGTACTATAACCTTTTGATATACAACCTTAATTCTATAACTGTAATATCTTAATTTGGTCTCTGAATGCCCACCATAAAAAGTCCTCAATTTACCTTGAGGATGTTGGTTATCAAGATCTTACTGTAATTGATTTATGTGAGACAAAAATCAAAGGTAATTTGATTTAGTGTAAGACTAGTGACATTGTTTGGGCTGGCAATGAATGGTTCAATCTCGGAGCCTATGACATTAATGAAATAGTGCATAGTGGTTGCTTTGAGGTTTTTGGTTACCTTAGTGTTGGTACAGGGAAATTGCAAGAGTGGGATTTCAGAATATTGTAATTGCAGAAGTTTTGGGCTGTAAAAGGGATATCATGTTCTTTTCTACTTATAAAAAAAAAAAAAAAACAGGGATATCATGTTCTTTTCCCGCTTGCATGTGCCTAGATTTCAAATTTCCATAATTATAAACTATTTTAATTGTTAGAAAGTTCGTCAACGTATAATTGGTTTTGTTGCTCCAAATATGAGTTTCAGAATCTATCATGTGTTAGGATGTTGGATTTGACATCTCCAAAATGAAAGAGAAAGAGGAAGCTGAGATATTCAGGGTAAAAAACTACATATCATGAATTCTCTTCTACACATGTGAACAAATTCTTAATAAGCTTAATGATGTTACGTTAGTCATTTGAAACTTTAGAAGTGTCTGAAATGTAAACATAGAAACATTTGCTAATGGAGCTTGATCTATATCTTTTAGGATTTGGCTATTTGGCATTTACATAACAGGAACAACCTCCTTGCTTTGGGTGTCAGATGCCTCTCTCTCTCTCTCTCTCTCTCTCTCTCTCTCTCTCCATTGCATGTCATTGATGTCAACAATAGGACTTGAACTCTAGACATCAAGGCTGATATTTGAGTTTCATATTTCTAATACGAAAAGATGAAGCCCTAAATTTTACTCAAGTGGAGTTTGTAGTCTATACATTAAAAAAGAAGAAGAGTTCATTGTGGTCTTGAATCTTGATCAATGCTATCTTATTTGAAAAAGTCAGGTCTTCTGGCCTTATCTATGATGATACTTTGCAACTTCTACAAACTTAAATGCAATGTGGGTGAGTATGTGGTTTTCATAACTATTTGTAATCTTGAAAGAATCATCCTATAACGTTCATGTAGTTAGTCATATATGCTTGGTGTTCTTCTTCTTCACCAGAAAAAAAAATGAAAACAAAAAACAAAAAATTGTGTCTTTGGTTAGAAGCATGGGGATTATTTGGTGTTATTTTGGCTTGGGTACATGAGTGAGCAATGTTTAGAAAAGGAGAAAAGAGTAGGCAAGTGCTCCCTACTGTTATATATAAATGTTTTGTGAAATTTTCTTTCCCAATCATTATGTTTGGGAGAGGATCTATAGCAAACTTTTTTTCTAAGCTGAGACTTTTGATTCTGTTTTCATTGGGCTTTTTCTACAGTTATGGTCCCCAACTAGGATACCCTTTTTACCCTTTTCCATATGTATTCAGATTTTGGGCATGGGATTGGAGGGAGCAGGTGCTGTGTTGACAAGTGGGTTATTAATTAGCAGCTAGATAGGTTAGAACATGAAGGCAGAGTGCTAGCTTCTGATAAGATTCTAAACTGTGCCTGGATATTAGACTTCTAAGGTGCTTTGAAATGACATCCCCAGATTGTTTCCTACCTTCTTGGCATTTCTTGGAAGGCAAAGAAACAATATGGGACGAACATGCACCACACAGGCCAAAGCTGGTAATAGGCTGTTTTTTTAAGACACAGATTATGCAGAATCTTTGAAAGTCAATTTATTTATTTATTCTAGAGTTTCTAGTTTTGTTCCAAGAACTTAAATGGAATGGGCTGTTGTATAAACAAACTTGGTTGTGGAATAATTCAAAGATATATTGTGCAAACAATGCATATGAACTTGATGAAGTTCCAGAAATAAGTAAAGCTTTCAGTGATGTCAATTGGCTTAGAATGAAGCTGAAGAAGCAATATGTGGGGAATAAATTTGGAAGCATGCAATGTTTTGATTTAAGTTGTGAACAAAAGGTGAGGAGAAATACTTACCTTGAAAAAAGAAGAAGAGGATAAGTAGAAAATTTTATGCAAACTTGCAAATATAAGGGAACCAACATAAGGATTTATCCTGTCGTGTGTATTAAAGGGAATCTTAAGAGTGCATGAGATATTGAGCAGGTAGAAGCGCATGTTTCTAGTAATTGTACCAGAACCACATAGAGGACTTGAAGTTGGGAAATCTAGAGAACATCTTTACTTTTAAGGTTAGGAGAAATTGGGGAGCTTGTTTCCACTGAAGGTTAGGAGGAGCATGAATAACTTGGTCAACGGCTTTGGTCTAGTGTATCTTAGAGACTAATAAACAATGGGATGAGTGGAGAAAAATTGCTCCAAGTACATTTACAAGCACAAGTGATATTAAGAGTTGAAGGTCATGCTATGAAATCTTGATTAGTGTCTTTTCTTTTTTTTTTTTTTTGTGTTGAGGAATCTTGATTAGTGTTTGTGACAGCCAAAATTGACCTTTTCCTTTTTCATTATCACATTTGAGAGCAGAATTGGTAAAGTCGAAGAGTGCTTCTGTGTTGTTTTGATTGTCAAAATATAGGAAGTTGAAGTAAAATTGGATGGTTATAGGATTAGCTATGGTTTATGCAACATCTATACAATATTGACAAAGGCAACACACCATTTTTTGTGTTTTAAGCTCTGTCACATTTCTGGTATTCCCAAGATAGCCTCCAACCAACAATTCCCTCAAAGAGTTTTATTAAGGGTAAGCATATAAATTTAATATGCCATCCAGTGGAAACTGCCTAACCCCACTTTTGCACATGGTAACCGTCCCATACAAAAAAGAGTGGTGATCATGTGCGTGTGCACATGTACCGACATCTAGTTGGATGGTAAAAAAATAACATATGAATTCCAAAAGGAGCATTGCTGATTGGAAGAGTTGTGATAAATAAATGTCACACGCACACACGCACATGGAGAGAGAGAGAGAGAGAGAGAGAGAGAGAGAGAGAGAGAGAGAGAGAGAGAGAGAGAGAGAGAGAGAGAGAGAGAGAGAGAGAGAGAGAGATTTGAAGAAGGTTGAAGCCAGCAATGTAAAAAGTTGAATGAGGTAGTTTTATTATATCTGGAAAAGAAATGATGAGATTGAATTGAACTGGAGAACAACTGTTTTTCTGACAAGTGGAGTTTGGGCAGTGAATTCGCCAAGAGCCATATGGTTGTGTTGGAGTGGTGATCATCAGGATCCATATGGTTGTGTTGGGGTGGTGATGCATCAAAGATCCATATGGTTGTGTTGATCATGCAATTTAGGTATGCATCTTGGATATTAAATCTTTTAAATACTGATGATATTTGAACATATAGCTTCTTTTAAATTATAGTATTTCCTTTATTTGGAATAAGACTTTTTGGTTGGTTTCTTTCTTCTTGTTTAAATGAAGAATAAAGTACGAACGAGGCTTTGTGTTCATGGAACTGAGGCTTGAGTGAGAGATTTTTCATTTGTCTTATTTTCTGCAGTCTTCTTTAGCCAAAAAAAAAAAGAAATGAATTGAAGCTGTACTGTATCACACAAGAAGTTTCTGATCAACTCGGTGATGACAACCATGTATTAAGTTCCTTGCAATGGGACTTTGTCTCATCTATTTTCCCCTTGTAGTTTCTTTGTATATTTCAGAATGTAACATTTTATCATTTTTTGAGATTATTTTTACTTTTTTGTATAACTATCGGTAGCATTCTAGATAACTGTTGTGATAGTTGCTTCCCTTATTCAGTTTGTATACTTGCTTTGTGTTGAAAACAGTGTCTGGTAGGTTTTCACTTTGTTGCAATCTTCCTTGCCATTGAGTGCTACTCTGTTAGATTTTGTGGTTTTTAATTTTCTAGGATCTCAATCATAGATTTCTATAAAACCTATCATTCTATGTTTTTTTGTATTCCATTTAGGTCTTAGTGCACTTTGAATCTACCTTTTCCTAATATTGTAGTTTCTGAATGAATTCGTAGTTACATTTCGTCCAATTTTGGATTTAACATTCAGGAGATGATTTTATAGATTTCTTTCTCTTTAATGGCTTTAAGTGGAAAAATTTTGCACGCACTGAATTGTATCTTTTGTGCTGTCTTCATCTTATAAGCCATGACAGTTCTTTTCTGCAGGTATAAAAATTGAGGATGAGGAACTTGCAAGTTTTGTGGAGCATGTTGATAAGGATAATAATGGAATTATAACTTTTGAAGAATGGAGAGATTTTCTTTTACTTTATCCACATGAGGCAACTATTGAAAACATCTACCGTTACTGGGAAAGAGTATACCTTGTAGATATTGGGGAACAGGCTGCTATTCCTGAAGGCATCAGTAAGCATGGCCATGCAAGCAACTATTTGATTGCAGGGGCAGTGGCTGGAACTGCTTCTCGGACTGCAACTGCTCCTCTTGATCGCCTAAAGGTTGTTATGCAAGTACAGACTACGCGAGCTTGTATAGTTCCTGCAATTAAGAACATATGGAGGGAAGGTGGTTTTTTGGGGTTTTTCCGAGGTAATGGGCTAAATGCTTTGAAGGTTGCACCTGAAAGTGCCATAAAGTTTTATACTTATGAAATGTTGAAAAATGTCATTGGAGATATAAAAGGGGAAGAGAAGGATGACATAGGAACTTCTGGTCGACTTATTGCTGGGGGTATGGCGGGTGCAGTGGCACAAACTGCTATCTATCCGATGGATCTTGTGAAAACTCGATTACAGACTTGTGCTTGTGAAGGTGGGAAGGTTCCTAGCTTGGGTAAACTGTCTAAGGACATATGGATTCAGGAAGGACCTAGGGCCTTTTACAGAGGGCTCTTACCATCTCTTCTTGGGATAATCCCTTATGCTGGCATTGACTTAGCTGCCTATGAGACCTTGAAAGACATGTCAAAGAGATATATCCTTCATGATACGGGTATGGTGTCTTCTTTGTCATTTTCCTCTTTTTCTAGCTTTGTTGCTATTTATTTCTGTACACATTAATTGTGAATATTGTATTTAAAAATGCCTGGCATTTCCTACAGAACCAGGCCCTCTTGTGCAACTGGGATGTGGGTCCATTTCGGGAGCTCTTGGAGCAACATGTGTTTATCCATTGCAGGTTATCAGAACAAGGTAAAATGCCTTGTATGATTGTCCCACACTAGTTTCTCCTGTTCATTTAAATAAATTCCGACTTTTATAGGTGCCCTGCTGATTCTAATTATAATTGTTGCTGTTCAGACTGCAAGCTCAACGTTCTAACACAGCTACTGCTTACACGGGAATGTTTGATGTATTTCGGAGAACACTTCAGCATGAAGGTTTTAGAGGTTTCTACAAGGGACTTCTCCCAAATCTTCTCAAAGTTGTGCCAGCAGCGAGCATAACTTATCTGGTTTATGAAACTATGAAAAAGAGTCTAGATCTTGGGTAGGGGAGATATTGTGGTTCAGCTTGGTGGCTTCTACATATTGAAGCCTGAAACAAGATGATGAAGAAGAAATGAAGAATAAATTAGATATGATTGTTTAAGTTATACGGTATATTGAATTTCACTTAGGATATGAACAACAGGTTTTTGTAGTCCAGATTGGTTTTCTCAGGCTTTTCTGAACGAACTACGCAGAGGATTAAGAGTAATATCAAATGATAACGGCTGTTTGTCAGGTAATAAGTACAATTTTTCTATATTTTTGGTAAATTATGTCCAAAATGAACATGTTATGTACTTTTTCCATTGGCCTTGTGGTTCCTGTGTCTGCTAGTGTTTTTTCATTTCCTAGGCGCTGCTGAGTTTTGGAATTGAATTTACAGTTGATTCTTACCTATATTTTTACTCAGAATGTTGGAGGCCCTTGTGCAGGATTTGTCTTCTCTAGTCTAATGGAAATAATGTCATAATTAGCAGTGTACTTCAATTGCATGCCCATGTGTTTCAGCTTACTGGATTATCCCACTGGTGAAACTGCGGCTCTGTAAGGAAGCAACATTAGGGGACAATTGTAATGTTATTGTCCCGCTGTCAAGCAGTCCTTTTTGAAAATTGGAATTGCCAGCTTCTCAGTCTCAAGCAGGAAGAGAAGAATCCCAGTTTTAGCTGTTGTGGTAAAGGTGCCCCCTTTTGAAGGATTAGGGTGAGGTAAAGGTCTATGAACAGAACCTGCAGTATGAACCTTTTAAAAGTGGTAGTTTACCACCTTACTATTCCTGAAGACACTTTAGGAACTTCCATGTGGGTCACTTATAAGTCAGTCAGCCCAGAAATAGTAGAAGCTCATTTAGCCCAGCAGGGGGAAAATGTCCTCCTCTCTCTCTCCCTCTCTCTCTCTCTCTCTCTCTCTCTCTCTCATTATGTCTGGAAGCAGAAAATATTACAATTTGGTTGGGTTTATTGGGGGACAGGTGAGGAAGGGGCTTGGAGATACTATGGTTGCTGATGCTGGTAACACTTGAGGAGAGATGCAGAGGTTGGTTTCAGATGGAGTACTCAACCAAGAGAAAGGATGACTTTTTTGCCTTTCATTTTGTTTTGCCACCTACCAAATACAAATATACACATACATTTATGCAGAATGGCAACTGAACATAAGCATGCATATGTTTACAGGCATAGAAATATATGTGATATTCCATATTACAGACGCAACTCACTGAACAAGACAAAACCAGTTTGAAGCCTAGGAAGGAACAAGAAAACCTTAGAAACCTGGAAGAAAGGCATTGCCTTCCCTTTGCCTTTATTATGACTTGCCTTTGTAGTACCCTTTGTGGATCACATGTAGTGGAAGAGGGTATCAGTAAACCACATATGAATCATGAGTCACTGCCATCATCTTCTTCTTCTTCCTCCTGCACATCTTGCGTGCCAAAGGGCGTCATAGTTTCACATCCACAAAATCGACAAGCACGATGACCCTGTTGTTCTCTTTCCTCTAATATTCTGTATATATAATGACCTTTAAAGGAAGAAACTCCGGCCCTCCCATGATATCGCCATTATAAAATTATAATAAAAAAATTCAAAAAACAAGCATTATCAGTAGAGGGTATCACATTTTGAATGGTCCCATCCAAGGCATTATTCTCATATTAGGTCATACTTATCACCCAACTAAGTATATTTATACTGTTACCAAATTAATCAAGAGAGAGAGAGAGAGAGAGAGAGAGAGAGACTATTCATTCAGTGTGGAGAAAAGAAGGTAATGAAAGGATAAACAAAGGGGAAAAGTTCGTTAAAGGATTCATAGCAATAAACAGTGAGTGAAAAGGGAGAATATGTAAGTTGATATGCCTCTCTTTATATAATATATAGAGAGTACAATCACTTTGGACCGTCCACCTCCCACCATGCACCCACCATTCAAATGGTTGTGAGAGAATCGTTTACATGTCCAAAGACACTAATAAAATTAGTGGGAGTCATCAAGGAGCTAAATGTGGAAAGAGGGCTCCACAGCTAGTGCATGAAACATATCTTCAGTCTTCTAGAAGACAAACTGTGGATAAGCAGCAATGGAATGTGGATATAACCCTATAAGTTGAGTCAATTAGGTTTTGTCCAAACTTTTGTTTGAAAATTTATGAAATTTAAAATATGTCCAAATGTGACTTATTTGGTACAAAAACATGGATACTTGAAATCAAGCACTAGTTAGCACCTCCCTTCTACAACCACAAGAGGTGACCTAGTGGTCGACGGGCACTCATGCAATTATACTAAGTATGAAATTTTAAGTTTAATTTCTTCTCACACTCTCTTGTGGCCAATCATAATTCATGCCATGCATAAATTTTATCTTGTGTATGGTAGTTTTGTATAAGCTCAAATGAGTAGTTAGTTAAAAACTTAAACACCATATAGCACCAAAAAAAAAACCATAACCAAAACAAAAAGCACATTTGTACAATCTGCTAAACAAAATGAAATTAGAGCTGAAAGATATGCCGGAAGCTATCAAACTATTAAAGGTAGGTCCATAGTCATAAAATCACAATTAAGCTAAGATGAAGAAGATTTTAGAAAGTTGGCATCCGCCTCAGTAACTTCTACTTGGTCTTGTAATGGGCCTGATGGCAATAGCGGATTTTGGTGAATTATGAGAATGTATTTCAAAGGAAATAAATTATAGACAAATAATAAAATATCACTCTTCACAAACAGGCAAGTGGACGTGCCGGAGTGGTTATCGGGCATGACTAGAAATCATGTGGGCTCTGCCCGCGCAGGTTCGAATCCTGCCGTCCACGAATTTTTTGTTTCCTCAATTTTTATTGGGTTGAAGAAGGTGAAGTCACAGACTTCTCTCTCTCTCTCTCTCTCTCTCTCCTTCTGGCAAGATCTTAATTAGCTGGTTAGAGGAGAAAGATAAATTATCAAAAAGACCTAAATGTCCTTATGTTGACCTCAACATACAAGTATTTAACTGGATTATTTTTGTCAAAACTATGGACTACCGGGGGTAATAATACCATAATAGCAATCCCCAAAAATTAAAGAGAGAAGCTTAAATGAGCCCATGAGGATCGTCAAATGATCAAACCATTCCCATAGAAATGGAAGGTAAGAAACAAGATTCAAATTGTTGAACCAAGAATGAAAATGAGTACAAAGAAAAAGCAGACCAATGCTAATATGCAAGCAGTCAGCATATCTGATAGATATAATCAAACAGTGCAAAGCCATCAAACAGGTTCATCAAGTTCATGCCCAGGTCATCACCAGGGGCCTCCTCTCTCTCCACCCTTATTCCTCTCTCCTCCTCACCAACATCCTCCACTCCTTCACCTCCCTCCTCGCTCCACCGCCGCCTTCCTCCCTGCACCGCCCATTTTCCATCTGCTACGCCGTCGCGGTTTTCGACAACATCAAGAACCCTTCAACCTTCTGCTACAACACCATCATTCGTGCCCACACCCTCCTCTCCTTCCCACTCAATGCTCTTATCTTGTTCACCCAAATGCACCGCCTCTCTGTTCCGCCCGACAGCCATACCTTCCCATTTGCTCTCAAAGCCTGTGCGCAAATCCAATCGCTTTCACTCGCTCGCAATGTTCATTCTCAATGCTTCAAGTTCGGATTTTTAGCTGATATATTTGTTGTCAACTGCCTCATTCGTGTGTACTCAGTTACGGGTCACATTCAAGATTGCTATCGGGTGTTTGATGAAAGTTCTCACCGGGATGTTGTTTCGTACAATGCTTTGATCGATGGGTTTGTAAAGGATGGCGAGACCGGGATTGCGCGTGAACTGTTTGAACAAATGCCTGTAAGAGATGCTGTGTCGTGGGGTACACTTCTAGCCGGGTATGCAAAAATGAACCAATTCAAGGAGGCCATTGAACTCTATGATCAGATGGTTGCTTTAGAAGTTTATCCTGACAATGTTGCATTGGTCTCAGCTCTCTCAGCTTGTGCACAGCTGGGCGAGCTAGAAAAAGGAAAGACCATACATAATTATGTTGAACGAAAGGGTATTCGAATAGATTCATTTTTGTCAACTGGCTTGGTGGATTTGTATGCCAAATGTGGGTGCATTGAAACTGCCAAGGAGATCTTTGAGACGAGCCCTGAAAAGCACTTGTTCACTTGGAATGCCATGCTTACTGGGCTTGCTATGCATGGTCATGGCCGGCTATTACTTGATTACCTTTCAAGAATGGTGAAGGCCGGAGTTCAACCTGATGGGGTGACCTTCTTGGGAGTGTTGGTGGGTTGCAGTCATGCGGGTCTCATTGGTGAAGCCAGGCAGCTTTTTGAAAAGATGGAAGCTGTCTATGGGGTCCCTCGAGAGCTCAAGCATTACGGGTGCATGGCTGATTTGCTCAGTCGTGCTGGCTTGATCCGAGAAGTGATGGAGATGATAGAGCAGATGCCAATGGGTGGTGATGTTTTCGTTTGGGGTGGTTTGCTCAGTGGATGTAGGATACATGGGAATGTTGAAACTGCAGAGAAAGCTGCTGAACATGTGATGGAGATAAAGCCTGAAGATGGTGGAGCCTACTCAATCTTGGCAAACATTTACGCAAATGCAGAGCGATGGGATGACTTGGCAAAGATAAGGAGACTGAGGGATTCTACGAGTGTCAAGAAGAATGCTGGATGTAGTTTGATTAAGTTGAATGGGGTTACACACGAGTTTGTTGCAGGGGATAGCTTGCATCCTCGAACTGATGAGATATATTTGGTTTTAAATGGTATTGGACAACATCAATTTGAAGCACTATAGGAAGATTTTGAATTTCCCGATTATTTCAGTTGCTAAGTTATGCCTCAAGTCTAAGTTTTTTCTCTGCTTTCTTCGAAGAATTATTGACTCTGAATAAGTTTAATCACAACTCAAAGAAACCTAAACACAGCAACTCTCAACTTCAGCCATTTCTGAACATTTCTATCTCCAACTTGTTCGGAGTCTTCTGACATTATATCCTTAGCCAAACCATTTTTTTCTTCCAATTTCAAACCAAAAAAAAAAAAAAGGAAAATAGGAAAGAAAGATAGACAGAGAAATAAGAAATATTGAAGAGATTAGATAGACAGAGAAATAAGAAATATTGAAGAGATTATTAATTATGGGAGGGAATTTAGAAAAGAAATCCAGCTTAAAATAAAATTAAATACATTTCTTGGTGTGATTACAACTTCTACACATGCCGGTTACCAGCAAGAAAGATATATGGGAATGTTCTTCCCTTTGTACCTCACCATCTCACAGGTAGTTTATCGGCAAAGTCAGGGAAGATGATATTAATATTAGCATCGCATCTTGTAACGGCTGCAAGATAAATTTTTTAATTGCTTGCTTGGATTAATTTATAAGCTAAATTATTAAATTGCTTATGGCTTTTTTATTCTCTTTTTTGTTTTCTATAAAAAGTTGAAAGTATAATCTAAATTTTTTTAGAAGGTTGAAATTTAAATTTTGATTAAAAAAAAGATAGTAAAGACGGAAAAAAAAAAACTAGATAAATAAGTTAGTAAATAAAGCAATTCAAACAAGAGACTTCCATTCCAAAATTTCCATAATATTTTCACCCCTTCTAGCTAAAAGTAGTTATCTGTAGTTTTTGTTAGTATTCCAGTTCTCCTCCTTCTAAAGAGAACAAAAAAACCCAGAATTAAACAAAGTAATTGAGAAAAGAAAGAGAAGGTTAACCAGATCCAGATGATGTCAGTCGTTATAAAAAAAAGCTTGCATGTCAGGTTTTGATTGGTTACTTGGGAACAACATAAGGGGGCACTGATTGGTCTGGACTCCCAAAAGAATAGATAGAGTAGGGAGAGAGGAGCACTTGTTGCTTCAAGAGGCTTCCATAACAGTGGTGTACTCATTAGCTTTGTGACAAGTGTCCTCGACTTGCATGTAGTGTGCTCGGTGTCTCTCGAACCATCTTCTTCCCAACACCTCCTCAAGTACATATATATAGAGTATATCTTTATATATATATATATATATGTAGCTAGATACTTGCCCAAAACCCAAAAGCAGCAGCCAGCAAGCTTGGAATCACTTTCTCTCAGTTTCTCAAATTGCTGTCAATACGCTCTGTGTTTCTTTCTATTGCACATCATGGCTTTCAGGACCCCGGTAAGCAGTCATTTGCTCTCTCTCTCTCTCTCTCTCTCTCTCTCTCTAACTGGTTAGTTATCACCATGTTGCAGACGTATTGGAAATCGATGGTTAGTCGCCTAGGAGGAGGAGGAAGGTCTACTTTTGTCACTTCAACCCCTCCAAAAATGAAGGCCCTTTCACCGGCTCTCGACTTTGGTCATGTTCAAGATCACACTAAGCCTAGGTAAGTTACAAAGTGCGTAGAAATTAAAAATCAAACAATTAATGATCCTGAGGGAGTTTGTATAAGCAATTCAGCGAGATTTAGTGTCTGAATTTTGAATCAATTGGAGTCCCTCAAAACTGGTCTTCATGTTCTTGTTGCGAGGACAGGCCAGTGAAGGGTGGTGATATTGTGCCGGTGTCCGTCGCGATGGGGATGATAATGATGTCGGTGTCGCTGGGTCTCTACACGGCCATGCATCAGCTGAAGCGCGCCCCCAACGTGCTACTGAGGAAGTCGAGGAGGGAAACGATTCCGGAGGTGGAGGAGCCTGACGTTGTGGTGGACGAGGCCGACAAATTCATCAAGAAATCCTTACTCCGAAAGGTGGCTCGCATCCAGGATTCCGATCGGCCCACCGTTCCTGATAACATCCGCGGTGAAGTTCTCGCCAGGTATACATATATTTATATACAATCAGTTTGCTCACAGATTGCATATCATAAAATAAAAAGAAATTTACACTAATATCGGTCGATTGGACTTTGGAATTGTAGAAAGCCGCGCGCAGAGACGCTGAAGTCGGTTGGGGTGGACCCGAAGAAGATAGCCTGATCTCACCCAGAGGGGGTTTGAATCGGACCCTTTTGTTTGAAGTCGGTTGGTGTGGATCCCAGTTTATTACTTTGCAGCTCTGTTTTGGTGATTAACGTCGTACATAGATATGTGTGCGTGTGGTTGATGGAATAAGAATGTTGGGACAGGGAGATCCATCTCCAGAGTCCAGACAGCAAATTTGGGTATATGGACTCGTACTAGGTTAAATTTTAATTATACAACTTAGGAAAAGGTAACAACTTTAAGATATCCGATAACCTTGAACTTAGATGGGCCAGACTGTTTTGATGAGTCAGTTGATTCACGCATAAATACCTGAAAATTAACTCAATTCTTTAATTTGTTGATTCGCTTGGAATACTATACGAAAAGGCATTAACACCGTTGGACCATATAAAATATCTTGAGTTCTATAATCTCATTAATCATCAAAACTCTCTTTGAAAAAAGCCTTTACACTGTATTTGTAAAATAAATCAAACTTTAAATTTAATTGGACTCAAATTGGACAAAAATTAAGGAAATACGAAAAGTTATCAAAAATAAAAATTTGAGTTAAGTCTTAATTTGAATATTAATACTAGACACGAAATATTCTGAAAAAGACCCAGAATTTGTTATCCAAAATTATTATTAAAACAAAAGTTTTTGAAGACAACAAAAACGTGAATTTGGAGGTCTAAACAACTGAATTTTAAAAAATATTGACATGGTTCATATTTAAATCTTAATCTCCCGCCCGTTTTCAATGATATCACCAGTTTCATAAGATTCTTGAGCTGAAACTGACGGATTTGTATCAATAGATTGCTGTGGTTTGCAAAACACCCTGCATTCTTTGTTTCCTTTTTTTTATTTATTTATTTTGGGGTCCAGTAAAACACCCTCCATTCTGTTTTGTTGCATTGTCTTTTAAATGGGTACTTCAGGGCATCAGATTGCCATCAATACCTGTAATTTATGAAAGATAATTCATGACAACTCAATTTGACTAAAGTATTGAACAGAATTTATAACTGTATTAAGTACAGGAAATAGTCTCACGTAGTACCCCATCAACAATTTGATGATGTAAACCATCTGCATCAAAAAAATTCACAGATAAATTTAGTTATGGAAGCTTCGAGCTTGTTCAGTGAATGTCTAAAAGGTTATTTAAGATGTAAAATACATTTACAGGATTAAGTTACGTTCTGATCAATCCAACAGAGAGGTTATTCCTTTTCTCCTGCCATAACAGTGGCTATGCTTTTGCAGGTCCATTTCACCTTTACCAGTTCAATATATTCCAAAACAATATATATATATATATATATATTCATAGAATATATATATATATATATATATATTCATCTTCCATAATCAGATGCGCTAACCCAGTTTTCTTTTCTTTTTTATTTTCAGTTTAACTTGTCAAGGCTAAACTTGATTCACTTTGAGACGCCTGCAGGATTGGGAAATACCATGCAGGGAATTGAGTGATAAAATTGGCACAAGTACTCAAAAGTATCGCATATTTATACGCCGCAGGGAAATACCTTATTGACATACATACATACGTACATATATATATATTTATATGTATCCATAAAATGAGAAATTCAAAATACTGATCTTTATTTATACGGCACCTTTTTGTAAATAAGCTATGTATAAACCAAGAAATTAGACAATCTAGCAACAACCGTATAGTGAGAGGTCTTCTGTAGATATATATCACGGGGAAAACCTCTATTACACCAATTTGTATGGGTGTCGGTGTGGGCTTACACCGAAAAAAGTTTTATCATGCCCAAAATCAAATCTTAAACCTAGTTTAAAAATTTTACATTCTTAAGCTCACTTATTTAATATAAAATTTATTTAATATGTAATTTTTTTCTCTATAAATAATATTAAATAACATAAAATTTAATTATATATACATATATAATATTAAAATATAAAAATAAATTATTTTATATATATTCAGCCCGAACGAGCAGGGCAGGACTTCAAAGACAATTTTTAAGTTCACCCATTAAATTAATTAGCCCTAAACAAGATTTTTAAGCCCTATAATTTATGGGCTAACCTATCAAGCTCTCGGACCCATGGTTACCCTGCCAATTTATTACAATTGCATTGTCTCAACCCCTAAGCCTACTTATTGAAAACTTCTATCTTTGGAAGATTCATGTTAAATACAAAACTGTTATTATCACACCAGTTTGATAAAAAATTCTGTAATAACAACATTTTTCTATTAGAAATCATCGGAGATTCGGAGTATAATGACTAGCATGGGCAACTTTGATGTCCTCGTCAAGGAAAATGTAATGTCAGCCCGGCGAGGACTACAAAGAAGTAGAATATCTGTCTTTGCAAAGGGAAAATTTTGTTGACATCCCAAACAACATACAGATCAGCTTAGTGTTGCCCCTCATCCGAAGGAAACCGTTATTCCTCGGCCCGGACACATTCCGTACTTCATGAGAGCTTTCCTATCTCAAACAAACCTCCAAATGCGTCTTGTGAAAACCATTGGCATATGGCCTGTTGATTACTATGTTTTAGTGACTAACCTGCAATTTCTTTGTTCCCAGAAAATGAAGTCCCAAAGGTCAGTTTTAGCTGCTTGTGCTGCAAGCAAACCTACTAGGTAGTTTCTTTGTACTTCACTTTAACTTCTTGTGAAGCTTGGCAGAAGTTTCTGTACAAATACATTGAAGAAAATATGACCCTTCCTTCCTCTTTTCCTCCATCTCTCTCTCTCTCTCTCTCTCTCTTTGTATATATATATATATGTCTATGTGTATATGAGTACTCATGGATGCTCTGTATTGCGAAGGATTTTTGAGGTCGAACTTTCTCTGAACTCTCTCCCTCAATGGCTACTCTATCTCAGCATTCCTATTTGGAAGCTCTAAGGATAAGCCGTTGAGTTGTGAGAGTTCTGAAAATGTTGGATTTCTGCATCAAATCTGCGTTACTCAGAAAGCAATATCAGACTAACTAGGATGGTATCAGGCATGATACTAGGTAACTAAGTGCTTTACAAAAGAAATTTGTATACTAAGCTTCATTTTTTTCCCATGGCTTTAACAATCAAAGTGGCACAGATCAGGCCTCGTGATAGCTTTCACGGTGTCCAACGCAGCATTCATCTCTCAGAATTTATGGCATTTCAACCAAACCATGGCGCTGGCGATGCAATGCAGACATATATTTTCACCCCTTCCTTCTAGCTAAAAGTAGTTATCTGTAGTTTTTGTTAGTATTCCAGTTCTCCTCCGACCCAGAACTAAACAAAGTAATTGAAAAAGAAGGAGAAGGTTAATCAGATCCAGATGATGTCAGTAGTTATAAAAAGCTTGCAGGTCAGGTTTTGATTGGCTACTTGGGAACAACATAAGGGGGGCACTGATTGGTCTGGACTCCCAAAAGAATAGATACAGTAGGGAGAGAGAACACTTGCTGCTTCAAGAGGCTTCCATAACAGTGGTGTACTCATTAGCTTTGTGACAAGTGTCCTCGACTTGCATGTAGTGTGCTAGGTGTCTCTCGAACCATCTTCTTCCCAACACCTCCTCAAGTCCATATATATGTGTGTAGCTAGATACTTGCCCAAAACCCAAAAGCAGCAGCCAGCAAGCTTGGAATCACTTTCTCTCAGTTTCTCAAATTGCTGTCAATACGCTTTCTGTTTCTTTCTATTGCACATCATGGCTTTCAGGACCCCGGTAAGCAGTCATGTGCTATCTCTCTCTCTCTCTCTCTCTCTCTCTCTCTCTCTCTGTAACTGGTTAGTTATCACCATGTTGCAGACGTATTGGAAATCGATGGTTAGTCGCCTAGGAGGAGGAGGAAGGTCTACTTTTGTCACTTCAACCCCTCCAAAAATGAAGGCCCATTCCCCGGCTCTCTACTTTGGTCATGTTCAAGATCACACTAAACCTAGGTAAGTTTCAAAGTGCGTAGAAATTAAAAATCAAACAATTAATGATCCTGAGGGAGTTTGTATAAGCAATTCAGCGAGATTTAGTGTCTGAATTTTGAATCAATTGGAGTCCCTCAAAACTGGTCTTCATGTTCTTGTTGCGAGGACAGGCCAGTGAAGGGTGGTGATATTGTGCCGGTGTCCGTCGCGATGGGGATGATAATGATGTCGGTGTCGCTGGGTCTCTACACGGCCATGCATCAGCTGAAGCGCGCCCCCAACGTGCTACTGAGGAAGTCGAGGAGGGAGACGATTCCGGTGGTGGAGGAGCCTGACGTTGTGGTGGACGAGGCCGACAAATTCATCAAGAAATCCTTACTCCGAAAGGTGGCTCGCATCCAGGATTCCGATCGGCCCACCGTTCCTGATAACATCCGCGGTGAAGTTCTCGCCAGGTATACATATATTTATATACAATCAGTTTGCTCACAGATTGCATATCATAAAATAAAAAGAAATTTACACTAATATCGGTCGATTGGACTTTGGAATTGTAGAAAGCCGCGCGCAGAGACGCTGAAGTCGGTTGGGGTGGACCCGAAGAAGATAGCCTGATCTCACCCAGAGGGAGTTTGAATCGGACCCTTTTGGTGAGCACCGTCGTACATAGATATGTGTGCGTGTGGTTGATGAAATAAGAATGTTGGGACAGGGAGATCCATCTCCAGAGTCCAGATAGCAAATTTGTGTATTTGGACTCGTACTAGGTTAAATTTTAATTATACAACTTAGGAAAAGGTGACAACTTTAATACATTCGATTGGGTTTGGTCCTCCTCTGAACCAAACCCAGAACTTAGATGGGCCAGCCTGTTTCGATGAGTCAGTTGATTCACGCATAAATACCGGAAAATTAACTCATTCTTTAATTTGTTGATTCACTTGGAATACTATATGAAAAGGCATTAACACCGTTGGGCTATATAGAATATCTTAAGTTCTTCTATAATCTCATTAATCATCAAAACTCCCTTTGAAAAAAGCTTTTACACTGTATTTATAAAATAAATTAAACTCTACACCCAATTAGACTCAAATTGGACAAAAATTAAGGAAATATGAAAAGTTATCAAAAATAAAAAATTTGATTTTTAAGTCCTAATTTGAATATTAATACTAGACACTAAATATTTTAAAAAAGACCCTAAAACTGTTAGAAATTTATACTAAAAGACATGCTTTGTGAAGTGACTTTAAAATTTATTAATAAATTAGTTATTCCATCTTAATGAGAATCTGTGTGAGAAATGTTTGCATTGCATTATTTATTTAATGACTATGCATGTGTGTCTCTTATTCTATATAGTAGATGATTTGGTGTGTAGAGTACGATTTACACACGGAAGATCAGATCATCGGTTCTTATGGAATATAAGTTAATCGTTCGCAGTCTTAGATGGAAATGGACACACCATCAGTAGGACTGTAGTACAAGGTTTTAATAGGTCTGTCTTGACTGTGGGGAATGGTATAGTTCCAACTCCTTGCACTAGTACACTTTGTGTGTATTGAACAGGACCGTGTAAGGGTAATTGTTTTTATACTGACTATATAAAATAATTAATACCTCATGATTTATTATGAGTGCTTATGCTCTTAATCCTAATATAATAAATAGACACGTGCATGTAGTATTTATTGTTTTGATTCATAGAAGAGTGAGATTCTTTAAGGGTCAATAAACTCAGTGAGTTGGACAATGACATTACGTGTATGGTGAATATTTATTATTGATGGAATCTACGTCCCCGTATAGGGATTGATGATACCCCCTTGAGGATGCTTATAAGTTTTGATTATGTCAAACCCTGCAGGTGGATTATGAATCCGACATATCAAATAAGTTAAGTGGAAGGTCTCAAGGAATTAAATAAGTCCATTAAATTTAATTGTCAGTAATTTAATTTAATAGACGGGTATCTGTAATCTTAACGTGGGGAGATAAATAAGCATTTAATAATATGGAGCTCGAAATATAATTTCTAGTATAACAGGGAGTGCAATTATAATTCCTTAGTGGTATGAATTATAATTTACGTAAATAAAGACTAATCCTGGTTAGATTAGGAGTCCTTATTTGCGTAGGAAGTCCTAATTATACTAATCCTATGGTCCCTGTTGTAGCCTATATATATACGCGCTCTAAGAGCTGCTAGGGTTAGACACTCTACACATAATTGAGAGATATACGATTTTGTGAGGAAGAGAAACCCTAGCAGCAGCGAGCCCACTCTCTATAGAGCAAGGCGTGTACGAGGAATACAGCAGAAGTCCAAAGGTTGAGTTCGAGCTTGCTGATTCGTGCTTGGTGCTGATTCTTGTTTTCGGGATTAAACTAGAGAGATCTCGAAGGTACGATTCTAATCACGTAGATTAGGCTATGCTAATCATATCAGAATTTTTGGTAGCATGCGTATACACTATAGCCAGGTCGTGGGAAATTCCGCAGTCCCCAACAAAAACAAACTTAGAATTTTCTATACAAAATTATCACCAAAACAAAAGTTTTTTAAAACGGCAAACATGTGAATTTTGAGACCTAAACAATTGAATTTGAAAAAATATTGGCATGGTTCATAGTTCAAATCTTAATCTCCCGCCTGTTTTCAATGATATCACCAGTTTCATGAAATTCTTGAGCTGGAACCGAGGGATTTGTATCAATAGGTTGCTGTGGTTTGCAAAACACCCTGCATTCTTTGTTTCCATTTTTTGTGTTTTTGGGCCAAGTAAAACACCCTCCATTCTGTTTTGTTGCATTGTCTTTTAAATGGGTGCGTCAGGGCATCAGATTGCCATCAATAACTGTAATTTATGAAAGATAATTCATGACAACTCAATTTGACTAAAGTATTGAACAGAATTTACAATTTGACTAAAGTATAAGTACATGCAGGAATTAAATAGTCTCACGTAACCCATCAACAATTTGATGATGTAAACCATCTGCAACAAAGAAAAATTCACAGATACATTTAATTATGGATGCTTCGAGGTTGTCAGTGAATGTCTAAAAGGTTATTTAAGATGTAAAATATATTTAGAGGATTAAGTTGAGCAATCCAACAGAGAGGTTATTCCTTTGCTCCTGCCATAACAGTGGCCATGCTTTTGCAGGTCCATTTCACCTTTACAAGCTCAATACATTCCAAAACAAGAAGGGAATGAGAAAACCATAGAAGATATATATATTCATTTTCCACAATAGGATGCGCTAAGCCAGTTTTCTTTTGTGAAAAATCATTAGGATACTTGTGACTCGATTGGCAAAATAGTATCTCTTTTCCAAAAAGCACGTTTTTTTTTTTAGCGACACACGTTTTTTTCATTTTTTATTTTACCGACGCACAAAGAAAATACCAGTTTTCTATAGGATCCCCGCCCCCCCTCCCTCCCCGAGTGGGTCAAAATCGGGCATGAAAGTTTCTCTTCATCTGGCTCAAATAGGTACACCAAATAAAGATGAAAGAGTACTTGAGTTCTTTCAATTACTAAAAAGTGTTGAATCTAACTGGCGTTCATAGTGGTGGAGGAACTGGATCCGAATCATGTCGTACATAAGTAGAATCCGTAAAATTCAGTAGAATAAGTGAAATAGATAAACCATAATTAAGATTAAATAATATGAAAATGCATTCAAGTTTCACTTTGAGACGCCTCCAGGATTGGGAAATACTATTCAGGGAATTGAGTGATAAAATTGGCACAAGTACTCAAAAGTATCGCATATTTATACGCTACATGGAAATACCTTATTGACATATATATATATATATATAATATATGTATCCATAAAATGAGAAATTCGAAGTACTGATCTTTATTTATACAGCCCCCTTTTGCAAATAAGTAATGTATAAGCAAAGAAATTAGACAACCGTATAGTGAGAGGTCTTCTGTAGATATATATCACGGGGAAAACCTTTATTACACCAATTTGTAGGTGTGTTGGGCGCGTCTGCACCTAAAAAATTCTTTATCGGGTTCAAAATTAAATCTCGAACTTGCCCGATTAAAAATTTTACATTTTTAAGCCTGCTCATTTTAACATAAAATATATTTAATTTGTAATTTTTTTTTTGATAAATAATGTTGAATAACATAAAATTTAATTACAAGTACATGTATATAATATTAAAATATAAAAATACATTATTTTATATATATTCATCCCGGCCAGGCAGGGCAGGGCTTCAAAGACAATTTCTAAGCTCACTCATTAAATTAATCAGGCTTAAAAAAAATTCTCAAACCCTATAATTTATGGGTTGGCCTATCGGGCTCTCAGGTTCATGGTTACTCCTACCAATTTGTTACAATCGCATTGTCTCAACCCCTAATCTTACTTATTGAAAATTTGTCTTTGAAAGATGCGCGTTAATTACAAAACTATTATTATCATACTATTTTGGTATAAAATTATGTAAAAACAACATTTTTCTATTAGAAGTCATCGGAGATTCGGAGTATAATGACTAGCATGGGCAACTTTGATGTCCTCGTCAAGAAAAATGTAATGTTAGACCGGCGAGGACTACAAAGAAGTAGAATATCTGTCTTTGCAAAGGGAAAATTTTGTTGACAAAACAACATACAGATCAGCTTAGTGTTGCCCCTCATCCGAAGGAAACCGTTATTCCTCGGCCAGGACACATTCCGTACTTCATGAGAGCTTTCCTATCTCAAACAAACCTCCAAATGCTTCTTGTGAAAATCATTGGCATATAGCCTGTTGATTACCATGTTTTAGTGACTAACCTGCAATTTCTTTGTTCCCAGAAAATGAAGTCCCAAAGGTCAGTTTTAGCTGCTTGTGCTGCAAGCAAACCTACTTGGTTGTTTCTTTGTACTTCACTTTAACTTCTTGTGAAGCTTGGCAGAAGTTTCTGTACAAATACATTGAAGAAAATATGACCCTTCCTTCCTCTTTTCCTCCACCTCTCTCTCTCTCTCTCTCTCTCTCTCTCTCTCTGTGTATATATATATATATATATGTCTATGTGTATAGGAGTACTCATGGATGCTCTGTATTGCGAAGGATTTTTGAGGTCGAACTTTCTCTGAACTCTCTCCCTCAATGGCTACTCTATCTCAGCATTCCTATTTGGAAGCTCTAAGGATAAGCCGTTGAGTTGTGAGAGTTCTGAAAATGTTGGATTTCTACATCAAATCTGCGTTACTCACAAAGCAATATCTGACTAACTAGGATGGTATCAGGTATGATACTAGGTAACTAAGTGCTTTACAAAAGAAATTTGTATACTAAGCTTCATTTTTTTCCCATGGCTTTAACAATCAAAGTGGCACAGATCAGGCCTTGTGATAGCTTTCACGGTGTCCAAGGCAGCATTCATCTCTCAGAACTTATGGCATTTCAACCAAACCATGGCGCTGGCGATGCAATGCAGACATGTATAGCAGTTTTTTTTTCCTTTTGATCAGTAAGCTCTTCTTGTAAAGAGGAGCATATGCAAGGCAAGTTGTCCAACCCAGAAGTAGAAATGGCTTATGAAAGCGGTTAACGAAGTGACTTGTCATTTTCTGGTAAATTTTTTTAATTAAAATTTAATTTTTTTATTATTATATTATTATGCGTAACTGTCATAAAAAAAATTAGTTTTTAGTTGAAAAAATCAACTAAAGCCCAAAAAAAAGCCATTTTAGTAAAGTTGAAGTGATTTTTTTTTAATCTTTAGTAGCTTTTTCAACTGAAAATTAATTTTCTTTTTATGACAGGTACACATGACCTAAAACAACATAAAAATAAAAAAAATTAAGTTTTGATTGAAAAAAATACTAAAAACAAAAAAAAGTGACTTCATAAGCCGCTTTCATAAGTCAGATCCAAGCACATGAATTGGGTGGTTAGACTTAAAACAGTTTAAAAAGGACAGTCAATGCATGAAGCACCCTAGTGTGGGGTCTGATTAAATATACGTCATCATATCTTGCATGTAAAGAGACTGTTTTTCTTTTTCGAATCCGCAATAAAACTCCTATGACACGTTTAGTGAATATGATGGCCAAAAATGAACGCAAGGTTAGTATTCTTCTAATCAAACTACTTTATGTATTGATCTTAGGCCACCAAACATATGTGGGTGATCAGTTTCCTAACGTGGTGGCACTTGGGCACCTTTTTAGTATCCATGGTTTTGGTGTAACAAACGAGATCAAAATTTGGCATTGGTTAGATATTGAATTCAATTTGTTATGAGATAATGCTATCAAATTAGAAAATTCATATATAATTTATGTACAGATATAGTTGAATGAGAATATTTGAGCAATCATGATAACACTTAATTATAAAAATGTCATTGTCACATCACTTTATTAGAATTGTTATACAAATTTTTTAAAATAATAACATTTTCCATTGCAAATTAATTAACCTACCAACCAATCCTAATTAGTGTCTATATATGGTATTCAAATTAATTAATACTACATGTAATTAGCATTTATTTTCTTCGCATATTGTTTTATTAAAAAAAAAGAAACTATACATCATTTCATTCATTATTTCTGTTTTTCACACAAAACATTTGATCTATAAAACTAACTCATATTTTAAAGTGCGAAATTACAGTGAAAAATAAAATTATAAATAGCAAAACAAAGAGAGACCTGGTCAATATTGTAGTGGTCAACCCATTGGGCAGCCCGGATCTATTCAAACAATCATAAATCGCATCCGTCCGTCCGTCCTGGACTTCTGCTGCACGCTAGAGGTCATTCGGACGCTCACGTGGCGAGCTACTAGTGGTCCAAGTCACGTATCATGCAATTCCATTGGTTGGAACAACTCGACGGCACCCGTCCCAAGATCTATAAATAAATCTAATCTCCAGACTCGCCCAACAGTGGCCCATTTTCTGATTGATCGAATCGGGCAATCGATCAATCATTCTCGTGAAGGTTAGGGTTAGGGTTCCAACTTCGAATATTCACGGTGGTGTAGATCTTAGATCTTGTCCTTTTTGGTAATAAATATTGGAAGTGGAAGGTGGACTTCGGTGATGGAAGAAGGTAAACGGAGGTTCTATCTGCAATTTGTTTTGTTGCTCTTGATCGGTTGCTTTGCCTCACAGCTCTGCGCTGCCTCTGATCCGGTGAGAGATCTCTTAGTTTCATACTCATTCATGTGTTTTACATGTGTATATATGTATATCTATACACTACAAGTACGCGTATTCAGACATTTACATATACGTATTGATCTCTTTGGCTGAAAAATGGTGGTTTTTTGTTTTTATTGTTGTAGATCTTTTACGATTCGTTTGATGAATCGTTTGAGGGGAGCTGGATCGTGTCTGAGAAAGAGGAGTATACAGGTATTTTTTATTTTATAATTAGAGCTGTTCTTTGTTGTTGTTGTTGATTGTTGATTACTGTTATAAGCAGATTAGTCTAGGAGTTATTTCCTTTGTATCTGTATTTGTTATTGTTTACATGATAAGATATGTTTCGTTGTTCATTGAATTGATGCACGTTTTACCATATCCATTTTGCAGGGTAATTTTACTTTTATGTAGATGTGAGTACAGAGGGAAGTCTGACATTGATTGAGTTTTGTCTGTATCTCTCTAGACTCTTCCATATTAGGAAATAATCTTGCATTTTGGCGCTTTTACCTGCGTACATGGAAATAATGATGCATTTTGAATGGAAATCTAATAACTATTTTGGGGAAATGTTTGCCATACATAATTGCCGAACAGAAGTAGCACACAAGTACAATCTGAAGACCATTTCAGCTGCATTGGAACATTGAGATAAAACTGTCGTGCTTGCTTGTTTTTATCTATGTAAATATGAAACTTAACTATTGTTAGTGAGGAATTGGTGTTGATGTAGCTCTTTGCAAAATGCATTGCTTGTTGGTTATCTAGTGTAGAGCTATAATGAAATGGCTTTTGATTGTGGTTTGGTTGGTTCTGCTTACAATCATGGTTGTATGGCTTTAGCCACATTTTTTCTGAATGGTTTTTATGCTTTTTTTTTTTTTTAGCAAAAAGAACTGACAAAAGGGTTTCAGTTTCCAGTTTTTGCACTGTGTGGTTTTGGTGGAATTACACTGGCTTTCTATAGGGATATTGGGTGTCAAGAATGAAGTATTTTTAGATTACCCCAGATGTCAAGGAGAAATTGTAGGACATGGAGAACTCCTCAGTCCTCTCAAAATCTTTAGTGTGCAAACTGGATGTCTTGGAAGTTAGATGCTTTTCTAAGGAGGGGGTTCTATTTGATTATCATTGTACTATCATTTTTCCCCTTTTTTTTTGGGAAATCTATTGACCCAAACTTCTCCCACACTTTTAACATGGATATCAAATTTAAACACTGGCTTGTTTTCTTTGCCTTTTTCTGTTTGTATCCTTCGGTTGAGTTTGTGATGCATCTTGAAAACATTGATTTTTATGGGTCTGGAAGCTTAGTGTTGCTTCTGCTCTAGTTGGATGGTCAATTGGGGATTTTCTGATTATTTGTGATTGAAGCAAATTGCAGCATCTGAATTTGTAATTATTGGCCATTGTCTTTTATTTGTGCTCCACTTTGATAGAATCTTGGTTCAGAGCCATAACATGGCTATGTTTTACAGAGGGAGCAATCTAGCTACCCACTCTCTTCCAGTTATAGTTTGTTTAGACTGATCTGTATATCCTGTAAACTGTTGTGCACACCCTTGTTTATGGGCACACACTTGTAAACCGTTATTCTCTAAACAACTTCTTGTTTTTAAATACTTAACTGCTGCCCTGTATGTCTCTTTCAAATGGTATTCTATGTGTGGAAAAGAATAAGTTAGGGGAGGATGTCTGTATATGCATTTCTGTTTCTTAGTAAATTTGGAAAGCCCCTTGATCATCTCATTTTTATCCATTCTTGAACCTCATAAATACTTTGAAGTAATTCGTGGCCGGTTTTAGTGAGTTTATATTTTATGTATGAATTCATTCCTTCATGGCTTTGGCATTTTAACTTATGACTTCATCCATATGGCTGCTTTTGGAGTTGCAAATTTACATTATTATGTGTTATGTGATACCCAGGTGTATGGAAGCATGCGAAGAGTGAAGGACACGATGATTATGGGCTTCTTGTGAATGAGAAGGCTAAGAAGTATGCAATCGTGAAAGAGCTTGATGAGCCTGTGAAGCTCAAGGATGGGACTATTGTCCTTCAGTTTGAAACTCGCCTCCAAAATGGACTCGAGTGTGGTGGTGCATATTTGAAATATCTCCGTCCTCAAGAAGCTGGGTGGGTACCCAAGCAGTTTGACAATGAGTCCCCCTACTCTATCATGTTTGGACCCGACAAATGTGGGGCCACGAACAAGGTTCACTTTATTCTAAAGCATAAGAACCCCAAAAGTGGAGAGTTTATTGAACACCATCTCAAGTACCCACCCTCTGTGCCATCTGACAAGCTAACCCATGTTTACACTGCAATTCTGAAGCCTAGTAATGAGGTGCGGATCCTCATTGATGGCGACGAGAAGAAGAAAGCTAATTTCCTCTCTGCTGAGGATTTTGAGCCAGCACTTATTCCTGCTAAGACCATTCCTGACCCTGATGATAAGATGCCTGAGGACTGGGATGAGAGGGAAAAAATTCCTGATCCTGATGCAGTAAAGCCAGACGACTGGGATGAGGATGCACCAATGGAAATTGATGATGAGGAAGCTGTAAAACCTGAAGGATGGTTAGACGATGAGCCTGAAGAGATTGATGATCCTGAGGCAACAAAACCAGAAGATTGGGATGATGAAGAGGATGGTGAATGGGAAGCACCAAAGATTGACAACCCAAAGTGTGAGACTGCTCCTGGTTGTGGTGAGTGGAAAAGGCCAATAAAGAGGAATCCAGCTTACAAGGGAAAATGGCATGCCCCACTTATTGATAACCCCAACTATAAGGGTATCTGGAAGCCACAAGAAATTCCAAACCCCAACTACTTTGAACTTGACACGCCTGACTTTGAGCCTATTGCTGCCATTGGCATTGAGATTTGGACAATGCAAGATGGCATTTTGTTTGACAGTATTTTGATAGCTGGTGATGAGAAAGTTGCAGAATCGTACAGAGAGACTGCTTGGAAACCAAAATTTGAAGTTGAGAAAGAGAAACAGAAGGCTGAGGAAGCAGCTGCTGGTTCAGATGGTCTGAAAGGTTTCCAGGTAATTGGTTGGGCTGCTTTTGTTCTGGGTTCTTTGTACTCTTTGTACTATAGTTAATTCTGTTTACCCAACTGTTTTCACTATTATTGCAGAAGGTGGTGTTTGACTTCATCTACAAGATTGCGGACATTCCTTTCTTGAGTGAACACAAGCCTAAAATTCTGGTGAGTCGTCAGACAAACTGTTGTTTGCCATCTATCTGTGATTATTGTGCATTATTGTAAATTTGAGTCTTTGTCTTGCAGGATCTCATCGAGCAGGCAGAGAAACAACCAAACCTCACAATTGGTGCCATTGTCTCCATCGTAGTTGTCATCTTAACCGTTTTATTGAGGATCCTTTTTGGTGGGAAGAAAACAGTGAGTTTCAAAACCTCTGACTTACTCTTCCTGCTCTTTTGTTAGTTATGGAGGGATGTAGAAGATTTGTTTTTATAATGGGATGGGTTTTTGCTATTTCCAGGCAAAAGTGAGTGCAGGGACAACTAACACGGGAGTAGCCGAGACTTCCACCAATCAAGGAAGCAGTGAAGAAAAGGAAGAAGAGCAGAATGAGAAGGAAGACACTGCTGCTGCTCCTCGTCGGAGGAATACCAGGCGCGAGAATTAGAGAGAGACAGAGAGTTGTTAGTGTCATTAGCTTTGCTTTTGGTAGATTTTGAGTTAGTCGTCTCCATGCTGAATTTTTCACTGAATTACCAGTCTGCAAATTTTTTTCTTATTCTGGACTTTGTTTTCAAACAATTGATGTATGAGAATGTAAATGAGATGATCTGTCGGGTTCTGGGCCATCGCTGCTTTGTCCTGCGCTAAATGAAAACGAGAATTGAGGAATTGAAGATTTTTGAAGTTTATGCTTTATTGATGTAAGTTTGTTTTTGCTTTCTACATAAAAAATAGTTGCGCGCCACAAGTTCTGATTGGTTGCTTGAACAAGTTGGACGTAGACTAGACTAAACCAGACTAGCCCTTTTACTTGAGTTTGGCTAATCATTTTGGGGATATGCCCAGTTGAAGTGTGGCAGGAACTTTATATTGCAGGCTAAAATGCTTTTAAATATTTTTAGTTGACGTTTGATCCTTGGTAGCTGTTGTAAGCAAACTCTGTTAATGGTAAGTGATGCTACATCAGCAACGGTGATGTGTATTGCAATGACATCTTTTAGGCTTTGTATGGTTGACCGTGTTAATCATCAGTTTGTTGGTTAGACTAAGTTGGGTGATACAATTGAAATGGGATCAAATTAAATTCAGAAAATGATCGAGAAGGACAAAGTGATTTGACAGTGAATACTAATAGCTCGGTGTTGTAAAAAAAGTTACATAGATTAGCGGAGATGGCCTTTAGAGTCCGAGACGAGTGACCTTGTTTTTCTAAAGGTTTCTCCACAAAAAGGTTTGAGTAGATTTGGTCAAAATGTTGGACTAAGTTGGGTGATACAATTGAAATGGGATCAAATTAGATTCAGAAAATGATCGAGAAGGACAAAGTGATTTGACAGCGAATACTGATAGCTTGGTGTTGTAAAAAAGGTTACATAGATTAGCGGAGATGGCCTTTAGAGTTCAAGATGAGCGACCTTGTGTTTCTAAAGGTTTCTTCACAAAGAGATTTGAGTAGATTTGGTTAGAATAAAAAGTTATCGCAACGTCATATTGGGCCTTTTAAATTCTTGTGAGAATCGAGTTGTTACATATTAATTGGTGTTGTGTCTACAGGTTTCGAGAGTGCACTAAGTTTTTCACGTTTCAATGTTGAGAGAGTTTGAGATGGATCCTTCACACGTGTTCGATTGGTCAAACTTAAAATCAGAATAGGGCGTATCATGTGAGCAACGTCTAAGCACAAATTGTTGACTTTAGATATCAAATTTTTTCGAGTAAGACTATTCCTTAGATGAAAGTTATGTGATGATATCGCGGAGTTGACAAGGGTAAGTGGAAATGAGCGTCCAAGTTATACGCTAAATACCTTTAACTTGTTTATCAGTTAGGTATGTTTCGAGTTTTGAGAACAAAACTATTTTTGAAGGATATAGCAACCCGGTCAAAGGGTCAAAAAGATGAGTTGGTATTTTTGGTATTATGAAAACTTTTGGAGGACATTTTGATAAATGCACCAAAAAAGTTTTAAAACAAAACAAATCTCTCTCCCTATATCTCTTCCTTTCACGCGCACACTCTCGGCATGGCATGCCACTATCTTTATTGGTGGTTAAAACAATTATAAGCATGGTACATGATCTTGAGCAATAGTGTAGACTCTTGATAGAGTTCCAACGAGGTTCCTCTCTTTCAATGCTGCCGGCAGCGAGCAAAGAAAAGGTTGGCGATAGGGGTGTTTAAAAAACCGACCAGCTGGCCAACTCCACACTGGCCGTCCTGGGCTAATCACTTATGGGTGGATAACGGATGGATTTTATCCAACCAGATTATATTTAGTTTGGGTGTTGGGCCTTCACATTTCCTCCCGAATTTAATCCAGTCCGGTTTTTTTTTACACTAAACCTCACGGTTTTAACTCAACCTAACCCGACATTAACCCAATCCAAACTAACCCGATTACCTTTTGAATCAAGTGCAGTTTTAATTTTTTCAACCCAATGTGGTCGGGCCGGGTGGCGGGTGACTTTTCAACCCAACCCGACTAGTGAAGCATACGTGAATCAATAGTTTCTCCAGTTTCGGTCAAAAGGGTGGGACTTGAACATTTAATTAATACTTAGTAATTTCTCATCATAGCACTAGAAAAATGAAAAAGAGAACCTCTGGGGGATATAAGTTCAAATCTCCCAGGCCAAAATTTGCCAGTGTTGTGTACGTTCACTTTTTCCTTCTTTTCTTTTTGGAGAAATTATATGAATTTTATATGTGCATGGCTTGTCCGGGAATTCACTTTGTCAACAACTAACCTTTTATTTATCAGGGGAGCACTCCTTCCAGCCAATTTTATTTCCATTTCAAAAAAAATTCTCAAATTTTAATGCGGCAACAATAAGTTTTTTTTAAGTTTAATTTGATACGCGTGTAAAAGTTTTATTTTGGTATCCGCCTCTTTTTTGGCCTGAATAAAGTCATGATTGTATTGGTATAATAGCAGAAGTAGAAGCGAACCCTCCCTAATGAACAAGCACCAGAAGGATATATTACCACACAACAAAAGTAGCTGGTAGAGAAATAAGAGATAACCTAACTTCTCTTCTGCTTTGATCCTTGATCTAGAAAGAACACTTCAGTTTACCAGTAACCACGAAGAGAGGTGTTGCAAGTGCCTTGACCTATACAATATCAACGCCTATTCTTTTAATCAGCCCTCGTGTTTCTTTCCAGACTGCTCAATCGAGAGTCAGAATGACTTCAATATGATATGAGACCTGCAGTCCCTTCACGGTTGAACTTAACAGAGGCAGCTGTGCCAAAGGGAATCCTGGCCAAGCTGCCGCTGCTGCTGGTAGTGGTAGTGATAGTGGCGGTGGTGGTTTCAGTCTAGAAGAGAGGGGAGTCTTCATAACTAATATTCAGGCAGCTATAGTGCTGGAGGCCGATCTCAGGTCATCAGCGGTAATCAATCTCACACAGCAAGCAGATACTAAAATATGATAAAACCTAATACCCAAACAGAGATCAGCAGCAACTATAAATACCAGCATTAGTTGAACATGCTAGGAAGCAGATTAACATAGACCGCTAACTAAATGAACAACAGACCTTATAGCTTTGCTAAGCTACAAAATTTTTTTTTTTTCTTTTTTTTTTTCTCTGGTATCCTCACAAGCAGACTGGACAGACATGGTAAAGTTTGCCTTATTAGGAGTTGTATAAAACATAAATAAACAAATTCAAAAAATTGTCGCCTCAAACTCCCGATGAAAATTCTCTCAATTTTGACACCCAAAAAAAAGTACAAAGAAAAACAAAACTAATTTAAAGCAACTCTAAGCTGCAATGTTTACTCCTTGCATTTCTCCTGCAGGATATTAAAGTGCCTATACCTTAACTCTTCTTAGGCTGTGCCAGATTTGTTTCTCCAAACCTAACTTTCTGAGGCCACTAAAGTTTGTTTTTATCGCTTGCCACCAGCCTTTCGAACAGGTGGACCAGTGTCCTCATCGTCCGACTGGATGTCTCCATACTCCCACATCCCTAGCCTCTTATCTCGTGCTTCTGACTGGTATTTTTCCAACTCATCCAGAACCGCTTGTTTTTCCTTGGGCTCCCACCTTTTCCTTTTCTCCATCCTAGCAAGCCCTTCCTGCAGAATTCACAAGTTTTGGTTAGGCAAATTATGAATTGACAAAAACACAAGTAGGAAAGGATATAAACACTATGATCTGCACATTAACCAAGCCAGATGAATGCGAATAAAAAAAAAAGAGAGAAAAAAAAAACAATTCAAAAGAAATATGAGAGCGAGAGAGAACATGTTTTAGGCAGTCAATGAAGTGCAATTTAGTAGGTCAAAAACTAGATGATAAAGTGAGGTTTGTTCAAGTGCCCTTAAACAAGCAACGATAAAAGGAGCAACCCCTTCTACATCAAATCCACTTCTTGGAACTAGAATCCGAAATAAGAAAGAGAGAGAGAGAGAGGAGTTTTAGGCAGGCAGTTAAGTGCAATTTAGTAGGTCAAAAACTAGATGATAAAGTGAGGCTTCTTCAAGTACCCTTAAACTAGCAAAGGCAGATATAAAAGTATTAGATCCGTGATGCATCATCAACTTGTGTATTGCATTGCATAGCATACTTATGCATGGCCAATAAGAACACGCATCCCTTTCCCAAAGGGAAAATCATCATATAGTTGATTGGCCAAGTCAAATGATATGAATTAAACAAATCTCCAAAATTCTAGTGACACAATATAATAGAATATATACATCTTCATTCTTTGGTGATCAAAGAAAGAGCAAAAATAGGAAGAGTTCTGAAGATATTTCACCAACTGATACTATAGAAACTGAAAGCCTGCAATGAGATGCAGACAAAAGCTGGGAACTAGGATGTTATATAGGTTGTACTTTATGGGACTCTCACATCAGAAGGGGAAGCCACAGGGGTGCATAAATTGGCAAGCAAATGAACTGACCTTAACAAACCTTAGAAGATTTCAATTCATAAGATGAGGACAAAGCAGGAGACATCTATTACAGAAGGCCAAATTTGAAAAGCTAATACATGGGCCAACAGAAGCAGCATAAACAAGTTAGGGGTACAGGTGAAAGGCCCGATACATAAGAGTGTATAGGAGGAAGGAAGCATTCTGAAAACCATGCAAGTGCATTCCATCCCATTGGTCATAGAGATTAAAACAGATTGACCCCAATTGCTGGAAGTCAGATGCATAAATCCATTTGCCAATGCCCCAACCTTTTTTAATTTCAAGATTTGTGCACATAAAATGCAACTATGCATTTTGTGTTGGGCACCTACCTACCACAACTCTACTCGTTTAACCATATCCATAGAAAATAAAATTGGAACAAGTACACGGCCAACAGCAGGCATGATGTCAGAGGAACCATATTAAGAATGTGTATGTGTAGAACTAACATCAGTTAGCTCCAAGGTTTGTGGTTTTCATTTATCTACACACACACACACACACACACCCCGAGAGGTGCTTATATACTTTTGCTGCACAAGAGGTTTAATTATGCTGATACAGCTATGCATCAGGAAATAGTGATATTGTAACTGCACAGAGAAGGTAAAACAAAAAGGCTTCTGAAATCAAGTTAAGAGAGGGTCATTATCCGAACCTTCAGCAGTGCGGCATTTATACTGGAATCAGTTGCTGAACCAATCAAAGTAACCATAAGAATAGTCCCAGTTCCCTGCCCTTTAACTTTTCCTCCAGAAGTATCCCTTTCCTCAATTACAGCCTTGAATTCTTTTGGACCGTTTAGTGTG